>WNGS01072847.1:5764257-5831832 GCA_020271785.1 Procambarus virginalis
ACTTGAGATTGGAGGGGAGTTCTGCTTCTGTTCGGTTTTTGGTTGGCATTTTACTTTCTACCATGGGGGTTTGTTTTGTTATGCCTACCCTTCTGGGTGGCCTAACCCCAGGTCGATGGCAGATAAGGAAAACCCCCCAACCACATGGGAAGGGGGTTCCAGGGGCCATTGCTTCCCTGTGCCTCTTTTAGGAGGCCAGGTTCTGGCTCGTGGTCCCCCGGTAGGACTAGAACTCCTTTGACTATTGCCCTGGTCTAATGAATTGCATATTTCGCTCGATAGCTTTAGGGAGCCTCCAGGGCTCAAGCAGAAAATGGCATTTCATACAATTTAATGCTGTTTTTTTTTATAGTGCGTGTTGAAGTTCAAATTATGTTGGTTGGGGTCACAGAAAATTTTTGATTATGGTAATTTTTGGACTTTCCCTGAAGAATTCTGCTTATCGGATGAGGGTCCTGCCCAATATGTCCCAGATAACGGAGCTTGACCAGTAGTTACTGTAGTTATAAATGATATGGAATTGTTTGCCAAAGATTGCAATATCATATGCCATGGTCAAAATGAAATTATATAATCAATTATAATTTCATATTTTTTTATTTAAAATGAGCTGAAGACAGATGGGTGATGATAGATTTGTACTTGCCTGAATATGCTTCAGGATTATTATGAAGATATTTTACTACACTTCTCTCCTGGTAAGGTAAGCTATAAATCTTTATATGCATTATATATATGGATGCAGGGACAGTAAAATATTGTTAATGGTGGGGGTGTTGCCTAGGGTCTGACTGGTCAAACAAAATCCCTCCTGGAATGAATCAGCCTTGCCCTATACAGTTCATTAAAGCGAAGCCACACTACCTTGCTCTCTTTTAGAGCTTGCAAACAAGGATACAAAACTAATCTCTTGACCTATATCTATAAGGATTAACCTCTGGTGTTTCAGTGATGATGTGGTAATTATTGCAACTGCTTCTACAGTTGGGATATGTGGAGTATTAGTGACAATAGTGAGTATGGCCATTGTGTGGGTGAAGTGGAAACGTCGAACGATTCCTCTGACTTCATCCTACACAGCTCAAACTCTTGTTACTACACCCTCTGTGTTCTCAACAACTCTCTCCAATAGCATGCAAGGGTGAGGTTTAATTTTGCAATTTAATATACTGTACATAAGTGGGTTGCTACTGGATTTCATTTGGAATCAATCCTGGTATATAATACTGAAATAAACTGCATCATGGATTACTCCATTTTCCATTTGCTTGGAAAGTTTGGAAAAGTATTGTAGGAAAAGATGGTTAAGGATATCAGAGTTGTAACAGACCTTTCTTAATATCTAAATTCTAATCGTTTAAAATGCTTCCTAGATGGATGTTATAGAACCCATGAACATCACCGAGAAATAAATATCTCTTTGGGAAGTCTTTAGTCTGACTCTGGACTATCAGAGTCTATCCACTTGGCATGGTCGGTACAGTGATGACCTCACTTATGCAGGGTCGACATTCGATTCCCTTAGTTCAAGTGGTTAGGTATTTTTTTTTTTTTTTTTTTTTTAGGGACAGATGACAAGTCACCAGCTTCCTGTCTGGATCACTAGGTTAGTGGCCCTCAGGTAAACATGCAATGCAAATAAAGGGACCTAATATAGCAACTCTCTTCTTAATGAAGTAAAAAATTGTTCAACCAACACATTATTCAAAAATAAAACAGGGAAGTGTCAAATTTCATCCATAGTATCACATCTTGTAATACTAACTCACATAGTATTTTACTATCTAGAAACACAGCTACATTATGTAATTTATTTTATCACCACTGTATGTTAGTACAGTAATTATGTGAATTCAAATTCTGTTATTATATACATACCTACCATTACATATATTTTGTATTCAAGATTGACAGTTTCACCATCTGATTTTATTCACTGCAAGCTTTGTACGGTATTTAGATTTAGGACCTGGCCAAAATGCTATGCATGTTTTTTGTTTTTATATAATATTACAGTGGCACCTCACATAAGATTGCCCCTACTTACGATAATTTCGAGTTACGATGTAAATTTCAATAAAATACGACTCAATATCCGATGGTGTTGTCGACTTCTGATATTTGTGGTACACGTTCGGGTAGACCGAGCGCATGGTTCCCGGTCACGCGGTCGACCTGCCTCAGTTTACTACAGTGCCCACTTAGTGACGATTACGCCTATAAGAAATTTTGCTTTTGTGGTGATTTTTGCATTTTGAAATTAAAGTAATTACAGCATTATATATCACGCCATGAGTCACAGGAACGTCAGCGGTAAGGCTCAACATATGAAACCCATGTAAGGATGACCATAGAGCAGAAACAAGAGTACAGATGTCTCTTCCTCAACAATTAGAAAATGTGTGCAGCATGGAAGAATTGCAAAACTTTGCTGAAACGACTCACCCAAATCAAGCTGCAGTAGGTCGTTGCCTTAACCTATTCAATGACACTGTGATGCATCATTACAACAAATGTTAAAACGAAGGGAAAACACTAACCACCACACCAGAAAATATCCACAGTAGTATTTCCTTATGTCTGTTTCCTCTCATTCCTGTTCATTCCACTTCATATGCAGTGCTCATTATATATATTACAGTGATTATGTAGAGAAACTAGTAGAAAGTAGACTATTGAATATTGGAGGTATCTAAAAACTTTAGCAAGTCTAACAAGAGATATGTGGGGGATATAGTTGCTAATAAAAAGGAAATGGTGATGAGAGGCCAGACACAGGAGGGATTAGACATTTACAAATTTGTATTTTACAAGTAACAATTTTGCAAGTTGAAATGTGGTACAGTACTATAATTTCAATGATTCCCCTTTTCTTCTAGTGCAGGTAGATACAAGAGTAGGTGACTTCTGACTCCTGTTAACTGCCTTAGAGCTTTTCTCTTCACATAACTAGTGGTAAGCCTTGCCCTACTAGTTTTACCAGGTACATAACCCACCAATTGGTTTACACCAGATCCCCTATTACTGCTAAGGCAACAGAGGCAATATATTAAGGATTTGTGCCTATTCAACCCTAATGGCCAGGGCTTGAACCCAGAGAAAATTGCTCACTAAGATGTGGGGTGAGTGTATTACCACTATGCCACCAGGCTACAGATTTTTTACACTTTTCTGATATGTATCATTTTTGCTTTGATGATAAGTTTGGCATCTGTAAAGATCAGTATTGTTATACCAACTGCTAGTGTTAGTAGAAAAATCTATATGGGTCATCTTATGGTCGTATAGTTCAGGCCAGGAAGCCTGTTAGCCTTATCAGAATCTCCCACCTATTTATCTTCCCCCAGGATGCAACCCACAAGAGTTGCCTACTCCTGGGTACCTAATTACTACTAGGTGAACAGAAGCATCTGATGAAAGGAAACATTGCCCAAACGTTTCTGTCCCACCATAGGAATTAAACCCCATGGTGGGTTCCATGACCTTTAAGCTGTGATCCAACTGCACCTACCACTACTCCACATGACCCTAATCTCCCACATAACTGACCTCACTCCACCTTTGTTTTTCTTTATAAGCAGCTATCCTGTTTATCTCTGTTGGATAAGATAAAGTCTTTTCAGGTGTAATGTTATCCTCAGTAGTCTATTTTCAACATGGTGTTTTTCTAAATTATTGTCAGAACTTTGTGGTATTTTTCTTTCACAGACCTGATCTTGGTGCAGATGTTGCATGGATGGAGTCCTCTGTACCAACTCCTCCACCACCACCCTTTTTTCCTCGCCATTACTGTCATCCCACCATTCCCTACACTACCCTCATACACCCATACTATCCTCGCCCCCTCCTTTGTCACATACTCAACCCATTATGTCCCCTCGCTTGTTCCTGCGTCCAACGCACTCATCGGTACCAATGCCGTTCACAAATTCATCACCAGTTTCATCTCCGCTACTGTCATCACCACCAAAGTCATCATGGCCATTGTTATCACCACCAGCCACACCTCCACCACCTCCTCTCTCAGAAACAAGAGAATCCAAATGGCCAAAATCTTTTTCTACTTCATCTGCATCACCTAAACATAAAATCACTGATTCAGGTGAGGTAACCCACACCTCTGGTAAAAATGATATACTAGTTTCAAATAGTAAAACTGAAAATGGTTTGGAAATGCCAGTTTCAGTTTCTGATGCAGGAAGCTCTGAGAGCCATGTGTCATCCCAGCCAAGCACTGTACATTCCACATCAACATCTTCAACAATACTTGATGTCAGACAACTCAATTTACCAGAAAGACAAATTATCCAAGCTTCTGATGAAAATGTACATAAAGCACTAATATCTTACAGACCTTGTTCAAACCACACACACTGTTCACACTGTCCATACTCTGCTAGACCTAATACTAGATGTCACCATCAGAGAAGGGCATGTGGCCTTGTACGTAGCAACAGTTTACCTAAATACAATACCACAAGTACAGACCAAATTGGCCAAGGAACTGCATGTGTTGGCCATTCATGGCCACGTACCCCAACGCTCACACGACGTGGATCATGCATTGCAGAGTGTGCTAATGATCAAGGAAGGGTAAGTCCAGAACAAGTTAGGTGTTTTTCATGTTTATCTACTCCATCAAGAACAGTTAAGAAGAAAACAACTCCAGTGACACTTCAGCATCGTGGCAGGATAGGCTGGCCATCATCTCACTGGTGCCCTCACATGATTCATCACTGTGGTTCTCATGGCCACTTCTGTCATGGAAATCATGCCATTATATGCTCAACATATTCTCAAATGAACCAGCAATAAACTATTGCATATATATGAATTTGTATAATTGCATTATCCTTGCATTTTTATGCAATTTCAGATGCAATTAGTTTTTCATTCATTCAAAACCATTAGAACTATATATTATAATTTATAAATTACAAAAAGAAAAGAACAGCATTGAATATAATGAAATGTCAATTCCTGGGCGAGTCCCGGAGACTCCCTGACGCTATGGTATTGAATCAGTGTGATAGCTTCAGGGAGCTGATGGGGCTCAACCCAGAAAAGATGTATTGATTGGAAAGTCTCCCATGTCTCAAATTTGCTATCTCTTTTGGCCACCTCAGAATTGGTTACACCCAACTTGAGGTTTCTTACTAGCAGTAGAGATTTTAGACATGTTGAACAAATTAACCACTTATATTTCATGAAATTAATTTAGGCCTAAAATTTTATATTTTCAGTATCTTTTTACAGTACCTATATTAGTTTAAAATGCAGCATGGTAATGTATAGTATAATGATTTATTTGATAACATTTATTATTATATTTTTCCTATTGTCAGTAACATTATGACAGGGATTCCCTCCATTCAAAAACCCATGTTACCAAGGATTTCTTATAGTATAATAACTTGATGGAATTTCGATGTAAGAATATCTTGTAACTATGGCTGTTAAATGGTAAAGTGAGAAAGGAGAATGTCAGGGTCTAATAACATACAATTTGCTGGCACATTCTTTTTAGTCACTTTTCTGACATGGACAAAAATAACTACCAATATCTTTGGTTCATTTTAGTACTTGGTTTCTACCTGCATACTCTTGATCATGAACCACCTATGCCAAATAGTTTGTCTTTGCATGCCTGTTAATTTTCCTGGCAGTAGTATCTTCCCCGACTCTTCTAGCCTTCAGTGATATAAGGATTAATTCCTTTAGTCTTTTCTTGTAAATCATATACAGTATCTCAGCTCTGGTAAATGTTTGGTGGTGGCATATTTCTTGTCATTTTCAATTTTGTTTTATGTTTAAGAAGATAAGGACTCTGTGCTAGTGTCACATATTGAAATATTTGGTCTGACAATGGTATACAAGGTCTTGCATGACTCCATATCTTTAAAGGCATTTCTTGTATTGGCCAACCTAACACATGCAGCTGATGATATCCATTTGATGTGGACTTCAGGAGACAGGTTTGGTCTGATATAAATTCCCCAGTTTTTCTGTCCAATTCTAGGATTTTCTCTCCCATATGGTCCTTTGTGCCTGGTCTATCATTCTTAGTACCCAGCTTTATTACCTTGCAGTTAAACTCGAATAGCCATTTATTGAACCATTCTTTCAGTTTGTCCAGGTCATGTTTTTGTTTGTTGTAATCTTTTATCATATTTATTGCTTTCAGAATATTTGTCATCAATGAATATTACAAGGAAGGGGGTGTACAATTCTTAAAGGGCAGTGTAATAATAATATAGGCTGGTATAAAGAGCACTGGCTTGTGTGAAAGGTGCAGACTAATGAGATGAGTACAGGTGGGTGAAGTAATCAGAGAAAATGTAAAGAGTATGATGTAGGTGGTGTATATGTAGTTCTTTTAGTGATTGTCTTTGAAGTGTTAATTGTAAGGTCTGTGTTATAGTTGAATGTGAATTTGAGGAATGAGGTTTGCAGACAAATACTGTGGAGCAGACGGGTTGAGAGGTAGGAGCAGAGGGTTAGCTGATTGGTTGGATGTAGGGCCTTTGGTCTAGTGCTGAAACTGAGCCCATTCAACACTTGAGTACAGGGACACCTCAGCTTACGAATGCCCCTCTTTATGAATTTTTCAGGTTACAAACCCAATTTCTTCGTAAAATTTGAATTGGGTTACAAGCTTTGCCTCGAGTTACGAGTTTGTTGGTACACGTATGAGTAGACCGAGCATGTGGTTCCTGGTGGTACGGTTGCCACGTTTCAGTTTACCAGTGGCTCCTGCATAATGACGATCATGCTCGAATTCCTTGTATAGAATTTCATTGTTATTCTGCTTTTTCGGGTTTTGAACATAAAAGTAATTATTATATATATCACACCATGGGTCCCAAGAAAGTCAGTGGAAAGGTTCAAACTAAGAAAACACATGTGAGGATGACCATAGAGAAAAAACAAGAGATCATTCGTAAACATGAAAATGGTACACGCGTTGTTGAACTAGCTAGGCAGTACAACAAGTCTTCATGGGAGGAGGAGGCAGTAGAGGACGTCCCTTCCTCATTAATTAAGAAAATATGTGCAGTATGGGAAGAAATACTGCAAAGTTTTACTGAAAAGACTTGCCCAGATAAAGCTTTAGCAGGGCCGTTGCATTGACCTTATTAATGACAATGTGATGTCTCACTACAAAGTTATAAAATGTAGGGAAAACAAATGTCTTAAAACAGATTCTTAGTAAGATTCCCCCTCCTCACTGTCTTTCATATGCCAAGAAGTGATCAGTAAAGGTAAGCTATAACTTGTATATACCATAGTACTAAATATTTGTGAGTATTAGGAATAAAATGTATTTTGAAGTTAATATTTTTAGGAGTGTGGAACAGATTAATTTAATTTACATTATTTCTTATGGGGAAAATTCATTTCGGGTTGCGAATTTTTGGGTTATGAATTGTCTTTGGAAACGGATTACATTTGTAAATGGAGGGGCCTCTGTAATACATTAACAGGAAATAGGTAGTGTCTTCACAGTTTATATAAGATATTGGTCTTCTTTAGTATTGTAATTTAATTACTTGGACTAGGATTAATTAATAATTGAAAAGGGTGTCAATAGCCAAGTCTTGAATGGTACCTCCTCAAATATTGTAGGGCTGGAGAACCTGTATGTTGCAATGTTGCCAGTCTGGAGAGCATCGTGGTTTATTTATTTAATCAGAGGCAAAAAACTATAGATAAACTAATGGTTTGCCTTTTTGTAAGATTCTGTCTTCACTGCCAGGCATATCTATGACTCAGCTATGAGCCTTTTTAAAAAGTCATTCTAAGGTACTTTTATCTGTCTTGATTCTAGATGAATGACCTACACATGTTTATTTTGTTGTTTTACTAAGGATTACGAGTTTCCCACTCACCTCTGGGGTTGTAGAGCTGATTGATAAGGGCTCTCCACTTCCTTCCCTTTACTGCACCTCATCCTTATCTCTGCTGCTGCTGCTTTCTTTGTATTATTCCTCTTATGAAATACTTATCTATTATTGGAACATTGAGTTTTTTTTTTTTTTTTTTTTTTTTTTTTATATATACAAGAGTTGTTACATTCTTGTACAGCCACTAGTACGCGTAGCGTTTCGGGCAGGTCCCTGGAATACGATCCCCTGCCGCGATGAATCGTTTTTTCATCCAAGTACACATTTTACTGTTGCGTTAAACAGAGGCTACAGTTAAGGAATTGCGCCCAGTAAATCCTCCCCGGCCAGGATTTACTTGTTTCTTGTTCTTCTTTCCTAGGGTTGTCTCTTAGCAGCTTAAAAGACAATTGTGAAAGAAAAAGGAAACAGTAACAAAAGAAATTGCTCCCAGCAGAACTAATGTTCCATGGATATCTAACACCACTAAGTTGAAAGCATTAAGTATAGTTTGGGCCATTAACAGTTCTAAGTTTCCTGTACTGTGTTACTATATACTGTACTGGCTGGAGTCCCAGGTGACTGAGGATGCCACCTAGTGGTCAGGCACCTTATGTTCTAGGTGTTTCCCTCACACCAATGCTCTTCTGGTGGGCTTTTTCTCAAATTTAAGCATTAATCTCAAACCTGAGTTTGATTTCCAAACTCTAATTATCTCATGGAGAGAACCCAATTTTGGTCCTGGCTCTCTATAGGCAAGGTTGGGTCTCGAAGGACTAGTGCATCTTTAAGGCATGGCTGTACCTTTACTTAGCTTAGGGAACTAGTTTAAATATTATACCATGGGTCCCAAGAAAGTCAGTGGCAAGGTTCAAACTAAGAAAACACATGTGAGGATGACCATAGAGAAAAAACAGAGATCATTCGTATACATGGAAAATGGTACACGGGTTGTTGAACTAGCTAGGCAGTTCAGTTGAAGGGGGCCCCTCCAAGAAACAAACAATTTCAGGACCACTGAATCACAAGGCACTCAGAGGCTGTAAGTAGGAATTAGTATTTCCTTTTCCTATTAAACTGCATAGCAACCATTTTTTTGGAATGAGAATGTAAATTGTTTGTTGTACCCAACAACTGATGAAATTCACTTCTTTCTGGATATCTCTGCACCAAACTGGCATCAGGGCCTAAACAGGTGATTGCAGTCATTAATGCATAGTGAAGATGTGAGACCTCCATCCACCTCAATGGTAACATTGTTGATGGCAACAATGAGGCAGGTCACACTATCTTGAGGAACACATTTATGGGGGATTAGTAGTGATATTTCATCACCTATTTGTACTTTTATATCTATGGTGATCTCTTAGGAAACTCAATAAAGTGTAGCATTGAGCTTCCCACAGGCTTATTTTGCAAAATTGTGGCACATCCAAAATGTTCTGGGTTTTAATTCCCATGACAGGACAAACCTTTGTTCACCTAGCACTAAATAATTACCTGAAAGCTTAGCAATTGCTGTAGGTTTCCTTCTTAGGAAGGGCAGTAGTTGGCCTGGTGAAACGTCAATATAACAGGCTTCCTGTCCCTGATTATGGGGAACCATACCATAATGCCAGGTGATGTCATTTGCTTTTTCCAGAATTGTGCATGTACTGTGACCTAAATAGGTGGGTGGAATGAACTACAATTTAGTTCCTAACATGATTTTTATCATCCTGTTTCTTCCATCTTATGGCACCCAATGGCCATTAGGTTTTGGGTAATTCAAGTATGCTTATCTAGACAATAAAATACATCTCAGAGGGATAGAGTAGTATAGGCTTTTTCTACCCTCCTGGTTCCCAGGGTACATAGTTAATAAGTTATGAAAGCTTTATAATAACATTGTGCTTCCAAAAAAGGTTAGAGAAAAGGCAAGTATAAAATATGGACTAGCAAAATGTTTAGTTTGGACTCTACAATTTTATCTACATACAATGCTTAAAATATTACAGAGAAATATATTGAGATAAAATACCTTGCTATTAATAACCTAGAACAATTAAAAATATCCCCCTAAGAATATATATACCATATATATAATGTCATTTGTCTTGCTTTATACATATTTTACAGGTAGGTATTAGGAAATACCTATATGGAATATTTGCCACAGGAAATTAATTACATGAACATACAGGTCATATCCTGAAAGTTAAATAAATACCTATAATAGGAAAATACAGTAATGAGATACTCATTATATCAAGTCTAACATGTATATAAATAAGCTTACAAGTCTGATACAGGTTTACTTGATGAAGATTCATCAAACTCTTTGAGGAAAGATGGGTTAGAAGCTCCTTCAGCAGTATTAGATTTGTGGATGTCTTCCAAGGGATATTCATCTTCTGTGGGTTGTGGCATATCCAGCCCGAAATAAGGCTGATGGCGAGGGTCATCCCAATTGCTTTCCTCTCTCAAAGGTTGGAACCTGGAGGTGGGAATGATCATTAAGGTTCACAACTAATGACAATACTGAAAAATTCAACCATACAAGCTGGTACTACACAAAACAGTGTTTTTTTAAAGCAAGTAACCAAGATGGAAATAAGTTTTTATGCAGAAATGGTGGAATGAGGTGGCAAGAGCAGGTGATAAAAGTTGATTTTATAGAATCAAAGTGAAGAACTGAGAGGGTAAAGAAAATGGTGGTGTACACGGTATGTGAAATCCAAGTTTCCATTAAGTTTAAGCTTAAGTTTTTCCATTTAAGTTTAAACAGAAAAGATAGCAAATGAGAAGATAAGGAGAAAATTATTCAAAAAATTACTAAGAAAATAGAAAGCTCTCTGACTGACAGCAAGGCTGGTGGTTGGGCAAATGTGAATGTTAAGGATAAACTTGGGAAAATTTTTAATGCTAAAGAAGAGATTAGAAGTACAAGATGGAGAGCTTTTTTATTTTACACAGGTTGGTAAAGGAATAGGTGACTCCTGTTTGTAAACTTTAGAGCTATCCCTTCTCACAGCTAATGTTGTAAGGAAGGGGTTCCCTTTTGGAAGAATGTGTTAGTGTTGATAACTGTAATGGTTTGCTTGGGAAAGACATTTTAAATTTCCGCCAGATAAGTTGCTGGTTTTGCACATGCGCAGTGCATCGTCACAGTGTGAGGCTGTTCCCCTCTAAGAGAATATAAACATCAATTCAATGAAAGAAAATAAAGTCTCAAGTACATTCATAGATTGAAAATATGTGGACAAATCAGTGTTAAATGAAGGAAACCAGTTTGGAACTCAATGAGGCAAAAACAAAAAAATTGGGGATATGGTTTGAAAAGAAATACTATTGGAACTCTGGCGGTTGGACAGAAGTGCGCCAATGATTCGTTCACTTAGCTAGAGGTGGGCACACTATGATGACCGGCCCAAGTTCTATGGGATGCTCTGTGGTTTTCTACAATACGATAAGTGCAGTGACAACCTTTGTCATATTTGTGGTGCTATTTCTATAATTAGGTGTAGGATATTTATATAATTATATAAATTGTGTACATGTCCCAGTGGTTGGTTGGTATTAAGTGTTGTTTGATCAGTCCATCCCAGATATACAAAAGACACGAAGACAAAAGCAAGTGTCAATACATATGTTCTTTGGAAAGGTACAGAAAAGACAAGCAAGTGATAGTGAACCACAACCCAATCCCAGTGGGGTGAAATTCACAAGAAGAGAGAGCCCGCCTGACTCAGAGGTGGATTCTCCTTCCACACCGTAACCCCTCTCCTCCTCCCCACCTCCACCTCCCCATAGTCTCCCTCAAGCCAGCAACGACTTCATAAGGTAAAGTACAATTGAAACCGGTAAAACAAAACAATTATAATAATTACATGTACAGTACTATAATTACATTATAAAATTCCATATTGATGTTTTTCGAGGGTGGAATGGATTAATAGTATTTCTATTATTTTAAATGGGGAAATTCGTTTCGCAAGACAAGCGTTTCACATGACGAGCTTGGTGATGGAACGGATTAAATTCGTTAGCCGAGCTTCCTCTGTACTCCTTTATTTGTCCATTGGAATTTTGATGTCAAAATGTGGTGCACTATGTGAGAGGATGGGTTGATATAGCAGTATTAGTGTGACAAACAATTGTATTAATGGTATAGAAATTATTTTCACTTAGTTGTAGAGTACTAATATATAGAAACTTAAAATGTAACATAACTAAAAATAATAATATTCTTGGCAAAAATCAGAATGAAAAGGCTATAACAAAAATTTATATTAGAAATACAAGCAAGTTTTAAATTTATTGACTACTTTAAAAGAAAAATTACTGTATATTGATACCTTTTCAGTTAAGAAATAAATAACCAATAACTTTGTCTATATCTATAAAGAAGTTATTGAAAAGAGTACTTACTGTCTTTTTTTTATAAAATAATAAGCTAATAGTGCTAGTAGAATAATACAGAGGAGAACACCAAGCACAATGCCAACAATAGCGCCTGGGCCGAGACCAGCCGTGGGAGGCTGTGTGGTGGTGGTGGTGGTGAGGGTCGAGACTGGGGTGAGAGTGGTAGTCGGAGCAGCCACCAACTCACATCGGTTACCAGTGTACTTGCTGGGGCATCTAAAAAGTTATGTTGTATACTTACAGATTATATTACAAAAATCAAATCAATAATACATATTTAGCACCAATAGAGCTGGCTCATAAATTCAAGGAAGCTTGTGGATTAAATTATTTTGAAGCTCTATGGATGAGAGAAACATTGGAAATGAAGAGAGAATATACATATATTTCTTTTGGTTTCTGACTTATGACTGTTACATGAAAACAATATGAGACACTATATATACTATAAACTAAATTGAATTTGAAACTGTCATTTACATATCTCCCTTATTTATAAAAAATTTTGACAAATAATTATAAATGATCATACATACTTGCAGACTGGGGCACCCCCATTTGCAGCATCACATTCGCCATTATTTTGACAGTAGTTGTCAGGACACTGTCCACAGAGAGACTCATCAGCTTTGTAAGTTTGGCACTGCACCTTGCCATCACACAGGTTAGATACCCGCATACATGGGACCTCCATGAAACGGTCAGCGCAGTAGAAAAATCCGGAGTCACAAGGAGTCTTTTCTGTATTATAAATATTACAGAAGTGTAAACATTTGAAAATGTGCATTCGAATATGATAAAATTACATCCTACAGCCTATTATTATACATATATTTATACAAACCCTGCTATTGCTTTAATTGTAACTCGACCTATGAAAAAGGCAGAATATGATATCTCAGCCCCTGAAGGAGACCAGAGTGTGTTAACTCTGTCCCAGAAGTGAGTAAATATCAAAAGAAAGCAATGCCTATAATACTATATGTAGTAGTGTTTGTTAGATAATATTACAAGAGTTAATCAAATTATTCAGGATGCCAATATGAGAGTAGAAAGACCTAAGACAAGGGATGTCAAAGTTATTGGATTCAGGGGACATATGACTCGATGGCACTGGGAAAGCAAAATTTCCAATAATCCAGAAATTGGGACACTATATGAGTAGGTGTGCTCACCTAGTTGTGCTTGCGGGGGTTGAGCTCTGGCTCTTTGGTCCCGCCTCTCAACCGTTAATCAACAGGTGTACAGTTTCCTGAGCCTAATGGGCTCTATCATATCTACACTTGAAACTGTGTATGGAGTCAGCCTCCACCACATCGCTTCCTAATGCATTCCATTTGTCAACCACTCTGACACTAAAAAAGTTCTTTCTAATATCTCTGTGGCTCATTTGGGCACTCAGTTTCCACCTGTGTCCCCTAGTGCGTGTGCCCCTTGTCACAAAATATAAGTAGTAGTATGTATAAAATTTATTTTTAAGTTAATATTTTTGGAGATGTGGAATGGATTAACAGTCACAGGTGTGTGACTGTTAATTAACTCAACAAAGCAGTTCTTACTGTAAGGTGTAGATCTCTCTTCCATTTAATGTGACCAGTACATAACCTATTTGGAGACATTTCCCACCTGCTGTTTTGGTGATAGGAGGAAGACCACAGGGATAGGACACATTTGATAGCAAATAGTTTATTTGTAATAGCTAATCATCATCTATCAATCCAATCGTTGCAGAATGCATTATGAAAGACATGGTAGAAATCTGAGTAAGAGATTTGTTTCTCGAAGATGGGACAAGCATGAACAACCACTTTTGCAGCTATGTTCGTAGAGGCAACACTAATACAGCTGGGAATCCAGCTAAACTCGACTGTCTTAAATCTACTTATGATGAGGTACAGCCAAATTTGGGTCTCAATCATTACACGATAAGAAAAGTTACTTATTGTACAGTATATAATTTTCTAAATTACCTATTCAAGTCAGCTTACTTCCTGTGTGTTATCAAGTGTTTACCCCATTGACCTTTAAATTTGTACAGATTTATTTCAATTTACCAGTGTCTCCCGCCTAGTGACGACCACGCTTGAATTCTTTGTGAAGAAGTTCATTGTTTTTGTGCTTTTTTGATTTCTGAACATGAAAGTCCTTATTATATATCACGCCATGGATTCCAAAGAAAGTAAGTCAGTGGTAAAGTTCAACCTAAGAAAATAGTTGTGAGGATGACGATAGAGAAAAAATGAGAGATCATTCATAGTGAGACAATGTGATGTCTCACTACAGACAAGTGTTAAATCGTAGGGAAAAACAAGTGTCTATAGACAGATTTTTAGTAAGACAAGCAAGCAGTAAGCCACATCCAGGTCCTAGTGGTATGCCTGCAAAACGTAAGAGAGAGTAACCCAGAAATATCATCACTGCTGTTATAATGGAAGTGGGACTCCCCTTCCAAATACTAACACCTCTCTTCCCCCCTTCCTCACCATCTTCCAACAAGAGTCCTCAGTAGAGGTAAGATATACTTGTACATACTGTAGTACAAAATATAAGTAGTAGTATGTATACAATTTATTTTTAAGTTAATATTTTTGGAGATGTGGAATGGATTAATTCAATTTACATTATCTCTTATGGGAAAATTCACTTCGGTTTTCGAACCATCTCTGGGAACGGATTAAATTTGAAAATGAAGGTACCATTATTTACCTTTAATGATAGAGTTATCCTGCTTGTCAAAGTTAACTGTTTTTGAAGAATGAAGAGGTCTAATTACATGAATAAATAAATTAAAATATACGTGTGCACTGCATTGGGGGTCAGCCATTTGTAATTTCTCATGAGTAAAGACCGCCAGCCTGAATTCTGCTCAGGGCATGCCACACAGCTGTAGGCTCACACAACATGTGCACCCAAAAGAACTGGCCTGACCACCACCACCTGCTTGGCCTCGTGAGCACTGGTCATGAAGACCCAGCCCTGTGACAAGACATCCATGAACACATCAAGAGATGGGGAGGGTGGCACCACAGAACTGATTTCCAAAAAAAGCCTGAAGGGGAAGTCAGCAAAGCAAGAGTTGACGAAGGGCAGGCAGAACCTTAACACACCATTCCTGGGAGTGGCAGAACAGGCATAACCAGAGAAACTGGTACAATGCCCGGAGCCAAACCCTCTCCAGGAAAAAGTCAATGAAGAACGTTCAGGCTCTCACATAACTGCTTGACCAGCTGGGCAAATCACCTTGGGACCAATCCAGCACCAGATGGCGGTGAAGTTGCAGGTGCAGCATAGCAGCTGGAGGCAGGGAAAGAGATGCTGACAGAGTTCCAAATGAGGTCCAGCCAAGTCTGAAACTGGGAAGGAACCAAATGGAATTTCCTCCATTTTACCAGAACCCGAATCTGGTGAGCTGGAAAAAACCAGATCCCTGGCCAGTTGTCGCGCAGATTGACTGTGGTCCACAGCAGCCAGTCGTCAAGGGAGGCCAACACATGAACCCCTAATAGATGCAGCTGGCTACAATGACCCTCACTACCCTGGTAAACACATGGGAGGCAAGGTTCAAGACAAATGGAAGTACCCTGACATCCCACAACAAAACCTTGCCAGTCCTCAAACCAGGCATGTATTGGGATGTGCCAATAAGCATCCCAAAGTTAAATGGCCACCTTGACAATACCTGTATCCAACCAACCTACAATAACCCAATGTAGTGCCGGGAAGGACTCCTGATCCAAAAGGATTGACCCTAAACATAAGGAAAGGAACTGACCAACTCTACTGAAGGCTACAGAAAGCAAGCCGAAAAGCCGACAGATCCTGGGTTCAAGAGATACTTGACAGAGGAAGAGTAAGGGAAAGAAGAGGAACATCATTCACCGAGAAAGGGTCGAGTATGGTGAGATGAAATCAGATTATTTTAAACATATTATACTACTTGAATTTCTATTATAATTTATACCTGGACAATGTTTCTCATCGCCCTCATTGGGACAATCTGCAATCCCATCGCAGAGGAGAAGGGATGGAATACAGGTGTACCCATTGTCATCACATGCAAACTCGGTGTCGAGACAGGCATTGGGGTTTGGTGTAGTGGTGGTGGTGCTGCTCGTATATCCTTGAGTTGTCTTTATAGAAGGATGTGTCATCACTGTTGTACAAGTATCACCTGGTGCAAACACAAATAAATAAGTAAGTAAATAAATAAATAAATTAAAACACTTTTAACAAAGAAATGATTGAAGACTGCACATGTTAACAAAGGTGATCAAAACAAAATAAATGACATCATAAAAAAAATTACTACAAGTTCTAGAAATTAACTAGCTTCTATGAGGTGGCAATTCACTAATTACAAAATCTTTTGTTTGTATGATAAGGTATGCAAGTACAGTATATGTGAGTAAGAAGTGGTGTTTTTGGGTGTTTTTATGTTATACCAGTATGTTAGTCTTCAATTTGAATGGACATTTATATTTTTTATAAAGATTTTACAAATTAATCCCTGGAGGATTTAATTTCTTTTAGTGCCTTAAAATGTTCTCTCAGAATCAAGTAAATCAAATATAGTACAGGGTCAAATTGCTGAGGTTGAAGAGATGAGATACTGTATGAATTACAAATGTATGCAGCAATATTAATATTTATTCATATTTTTATATAATTTTGAGTGAAATAATAGCCCAGAAAAATCATTAACCTTATTTTAAATGATTATGCTGCCACACTGTATAGTTTATTATAAAATACTCACTACAGTCAATTTCGTCAGAACCATCAATACAGTCTGCAAAGCAATCACAGAAGAAAGCTGCAGGAATACACTCTCCTGTCCTACACTGTAGTTCATCAGGCTCGCAGGTGCTATTGATTGGTGGTGGACCAACACCTGTTTTACATTCCTGAAAATTGAGTAAGCTTTAGGCTCAACCACCACAAAGTGCCTCAAACCCATCATCACCCTGCAAAATCAGTTATCAGAACTATATCAATTTTTTCTGATATGCTGAACATACACTCATTCCATACAGTCTCTTGTGCTATTTATATTAACAAAGGCTTACTTATCAATACTGGCTCTGATTTTAAACTCTAACAAAATGGGTATAATAGAACCTATGAACATCACACGAGAAATAAGTATCTCTGATATTCCCCAGTCTGACTAAATCAAATCAAACAATCCATGCAATTAGAGGGGACCAAATACACGGAACACCCTTCCTAATGAAGTACAAAATTGTTCAAGTTATACTTCATTCAACAGTAAAACAATGCAGTACAAAATCTCATGTAGCACCCCACTTGGGGCTACTAGTTCACCTAGTTGAAAAACTAGCTCACCTAACTAAAAAATTGACTCCAAGATAATTTCTCATTACCTCCCCTTACACTGTTACTAATGTCACATACACCAATCACATTAGTAATTTTAGTTAAATTTCATTTTGTATATCTCAGTCCAAGTTTAATTTTTGATTAAGGTTCACCTTGCAACTTGAACCCACTGCAAAATTTGGTTAGTTATAAGACTTAACTGAAATGCTATGCATGTTAGTGGCTTTACAAGAATGTACAATTAATCACCAAAATCTGTACTAACAACCTAAGAGTATTTAAACAATTAAGAAAATGCTGTTTATATATACTACTGTATAATTTTACATATTCTGTATCTTCATAGACTTACTGTACAATACTTGACTGTTATAAAGTCAATTATTGTCAATAATTGCCAATTATTATAAAGTCAATTATAAAGACTGTTATTGCATACTGTTATGCAGTACAAAATTTTCAGTAACAAACTTACAGGGGTGAAAGATACATCATCTAAGGCAATGTAGGTGTATTCAGATGTCCCAGTCTCAGCTTCAAAGAAAACAGAATAAGATCTGTCCATGTTTATTGATAAAACTTTCTCGTCCCATACTTCATCATGGTTACCACTGACAGATGCTAGAGTAATTCGCTGACCACTTGTTACTGGTAAAGTAAAAAAAAGTGTAAATGTGAATTTACAAATCCTTTTGAAGTGTTAATAAATTTTTGTACGAGCTATATATGTATATCATCTATAATATTTACATATAAAGCATGCAATATATGTAGTACATGGAGATATATTAAAAAAGTGTCAAACATACCCTCCAATTTCACCCTGAGAGTTCCCAAATCAACATTAGAAGCAATAATGTTAGAGTCAGCATGCATGTAGTACCAGAAACGAATGTAACACACATGCTCAGACGCTGGATACAAGTAGTCAACCTTAAGGCTAGCCAACTGACCAGGTTCTCTGTTTGTGTTTGCGACATACACGTAATAGCCTGTAAATTGTCATTTTATTAAGAAATGTATGACAATATTTTATGGCTGAAGAAAAGGGCCTTAAATGGAAAAAAAGTCATATATTTATAATTAGCTGCTCAAATTATTGCTGTTAAAATATTGACACTATTAGTATTATACTTTGAAGCATGAAGTTCCACTAATGTGTTGGTATACATTTAAAAGAACAATGAAATTCTGCATTTGCATGCAAAAGTCAAGGTATTGTATTCTGTATCTACTAGGCTGGAACAGGTTAACACAACTACAGTACTTAACAATAACTTCTATTTAAACAATATGATATAATAATAAAATAATAACAATAATAATAATAATAATAAGTAATAAATAGATAAATCTCTATATCTCGGGTTACAAACAGCGTAGTATAATAAGTACAGTATACGCTATGAATGATTACAGGCTGTTGCAATAAACATTGGGAGTATAATAATGCACACCTGTCCTGGACCACTTGGAAATACCAAGTGTGAGGTTTGAATCATCCTCATGGCTCCTACTGATTTCCATAATTTTGAGCATAGCAGNCCCTCGGGCCGTCTGACTTTTGATAATGTTGCAACCCGTCCTCGCAAATTGTATAGTCAATATTGACTTATGAGTTACGTACATAGGTGACATACTAAAACATAATAGTTTCCCTTGAAAAGCTTCATAGAAAACAACGACCTTACCTAACCTTAGTATGTTAAAATAAGCATCTTATAGCTTCGTAATTACAATTGTTACTTAACCTATTATAGTATAGGTTAGGTATAATTGTAATTACGAAGTAATAAGATGCTTATTAACATACTAAGTAGGTTAGGTAAGGTCGGTGTTTTCTATGAAGCTTTTCAAGGGAAACTATTATGTAAGTATGTCACTATGCACAATATTTAATAAGTCAATATTGACTATACGAATTTGCGAGGACGGGTGATTGTGACAAGAGTCAATGAAACGCACCTTTATTAGAGTCGGGCCATAATAAAACTGTACAATGAACTTTGAAGAGAATTTTTTTCAACTTCCTTCTCAAGTGAAGAAAAAATAGAGAATATGTGCTGGAATAATTATCTCACGCATTCTGTCATAGTCAATAGAATTGTCTACAAGAAATAGTGTTACCAAAGTATACTAATATCTATACTAGAAACAGAGAATGTCCAAAGTTAGAGGTCAGATGCTTGGGGCTGGGTCTCACCCAAATTTGCAAAGGGAATGGTCATAGGTATGGGACGGACATAGGCTAATCGGGGAAGGCCCAAGTTAAATGCTTTAAGAAATATTAGCAACTATAAATACCCCCCTATGCCATTTTCATGAAGTTTTTCATACGGCGTATAGAGTTTTTAATCTCATAATGTTAATATAATTTCTTTGACCCATTCAGTTGTTTCAGTGCTTGTTAATATATTTTCTGAGAGAAGGGGAAGAGCGGGGGGGGGGGAGGGGGGATAGATGAATATGTAAATGGATGGATAAATATCCATACGATAGATGGATAGATGACAGAAAGACAGAGCATCACTAGTGCCACCACCACTACTGCAATATTCAGCATAACCACAACCACCACCACCACCACCACCACCACCACCACAACACCCAAGAGAAACATGGGCACCAACACTTACCTAGTGACTTACTAACCACTTACAGTCACCTTCACCACTTATACTCTCGGCTCTCCACTTACCACCACCGACACCCCCAACACGGGATAACCCCCCCCCCTAGCCTCATCTGCTGTGATTTATGTCTGCTTCCTCCCCCCCCCCCTTTCCTCTCCTCCCTTCTCCCCACCATCCCTGGGTCTGGAGCCGTGCCAGCCTCTTCCTTTGCTACTCAGCCCGCCCCTTCCACCCTATACACCCCACACACCCCCTCCCACACACCCCACCCACCCCACTACACAATCACCCACCCCACTACACAACCTCATCCCTCCACTACACTTCCCAGAAGACGACGGCAGTAGTGGTGATTCACCTCGTCTGCTCCTTAGGTAGTGTCTCAATTTGTCCGCCAAGAAACCCATCTCATGCGTGATATCTTTAGCTATGTATGCCAAGATCCAGCTAACCACATGCAGACATATATCCAAATAGACGATCATATGCAGTCACACAGCCAGCCAGCCACACAGCCAGCCAGTCACACAGCCAGCCAGTCACACAGCCAGCCAGCCACACAGCCAGCCAGTCACACAGCCAGCCAGTCACACAGCCAGCCAGTCACACAGCCAGCCAGTCACACAGCCAGCCAGTCACACAGCCAGCCAGCCACACAGCCAGCCAGCCACACAGCCAGCCAGTCACACAGCCAGCCAGCCACACAGCCAGCCAGCCACACAGCCAGCCAGCCACACAGCCAGCCAGTCACACAGCCAGCCAGCCACACAGCCAGCCAGCCACACAGCCAGCCAGTCACACAGCCAGCCAGTCACACAGCCAGCCAGCCACACAGCCAGCCAGCCACACAGCCAGCCAGCCACACAGCCAGCCAGCCAGCCACACAGCCAGCCAGCCACACAGCCAGCCAGCCACACAGCCAGCCAGCCAGCCACACAGCCAGCCAGTCACACAGCCAGCCAGCCACACAGCCAGCCAGTCACACAGCCAGCCAGCCACACAGCCAGCCAGCCACACAGCCAGCCAGTCACACAGCCAGCCAGCCAGCCACACAGCCAGCCAGCCACACAGCCAGCCAGCCACACAGCCAGCCAGCCAGCCACACAGCCAGCCAGTCACACAGCCAGCCAGTCACACAGCCAGCCAGTCACACAGCCAGTCAGTCACACAGCCAGCCAGCCACACAGCCAGCCAGCCACAGCATTCAGGCACTCAACAAGCCAGACGTACAGGAAGGAGCAAAGAAAGAGACGATAAAATCGTTTTCAGAAACGTCTAAGTCCTTCCTGACTGTAACTTTAATCCAAGGTTCTTAATTAAAAAAACTTTTCTCTCTCTCTTAGAGAGAGAGAGAGAGAGAGAGAGAGAGAGAGAGAGAGAGAGACAGAGAGACAGAGACAGAGAGACAGAGACAGAAATAAGGGACAGACATGCACGAATAAAATCAACAATGGGCAGTAAGGAGAAAAAAATCGAGGGAAAATATCAAGAATTAAAAAACTGTAAATATATCATTAGAAAACGAGGCATATAAAAGGGACGTAATAAAAGGTTAAAATAAAGGGAATATATAGCACAAATCTCTACATTCCCTATGTTTCTCTTCACTTGAGAAGGAAGTTGACAAATCAACTCCTTACCTTGAGGTGATTTCGAGGCTTAGTGACAGCGCGACCCGATCGTCGGACAGACCTCGTGGTCGACGACCAAGGTTCTCTCAAGGTTCTCTCAAGACAGTCTACGGGCTCACCATAGCCCGTGCTACTTGGAACTTTTGGTTCCAAGTAGCGAATTTTGAACAACAGCAACAAGGTGAACTCTCCAAGGTTCATTTTAGAGATGCATTACGGTCTGACGCTAAGAGATGCGTTACCTCCGTCACGTCCACATGTTCAAAGTAGAAGTGAATACAATTGAGCTGTTGTTGATACAACGTCAATGGAAGTGTAAACATGGGCGAGGCCATCCATAGGCGGGTCAGAGCAAAACTGTGAAGTGAACTTTGGAGAGTTAATTGCTCAGTTTCCTTCTCAAGTGAAGAACTTAAGAAATATAGAGAGGATTCGTGCTAGAATCGTTGATCTCACCCGTTCTTTAATATTCATTAACATACATATATAATGTGTGTGTATTACAGAAGGGGATGGATCATAGTAGGATTCCTTCCATTGTTAATTATCATTATTTATAATAAAAATAATATTATAATTATTGGTTGTATTAATGTACTAATGCAGTAATTATCATTGTAATATAGTTGTTGCTGTTGAATAAACGTGATAATAATATTTTTAGCTTCTCATTTGGGCACGCTGTTGAATATTTAATTCTTTAACTGGCGGAAATTTGGTAGCCGTGTCTAGTCTCCAGCAGCCACGCTGTTGTGGAGCGGGGAGCGGACCTGCCCACTCCCAAACTGTGAACAAAATATAACATCCCCTTGATCACCGCTCTTCCTTCCAACCCCTCCTTAAATATCGAGACACGCTCCTCCTCCTAACTTCTCCTCCTTACTGGTTGTCGTCATCCTCATCATCCTCTCTCTCGTTATTCTCATCTCCGTATTCCTCCGCCCTACTCTTCTCGGCTCCACTCTTCGACACCCACTACGCTCTAGGATTAAGAGGTCCAAGCAATCGCTTACAGGGGGCTAGAAAATTCATATTAAGGAAACAATTCAAGCGAGATCCCCCTTCCGCAAGAAAACGACGTGCCAAAGCGAACACAAGACGACTGCTGGATATCGGCACAGTGTGGGGCGGTTGCGTTCCGATGGCCCACCGTCTTATCAGTTTTCGATATCTCGCTTGCTAATTGTAGTCCTTGACGGGATATAGTCGGGCAGACAGTCCCGGAGTGGCCACCGGGTGTCAGGGGTCGATATACCTAACGCCGGGGGAAGGAGTGCTTGGGCGGGCACTCCTGCGATGTTGTCAGACAACCAGTACGTAGTGAACGCTCAGATGATGTGGGACATCAGTAGTCGTAGGGCACGCGGGTGTTGTGGGACATCAGTAGTCGTTGTAGAACAGCGAGGACGACGCGGAAGGATTGTGCAGAACCTTATAGCATAAAACTGTTTCTCGTTAACGTGTTTTGTGTAGATGTTTTGAATGTGTCTTGGAAGGCTTCACACGGTTCTCGCGCCTTCTCTGTCCTCCCCTTCTTCTTCATTTTCTTGTGTAACTAGTTACGTCGTTCTCATTATCATCATTGTGGTGTCTGGATCAACATCCTCCAAACGGTTCAGTATATTAAATGTTTCGGTGAGATCCGCCTTGTCATGTCTGGTTTGCAATGTTGTTGGGCCTGTGGCCCTCAACCCTTCCTGGTATGAGAGTCGACTTAGTTGTAAATGTGTCAACTTGAATAAGAGGAGAGGAAATTAGTGAGACAAGTAGTTTTATGATTTATAATGGCTCCTACGATTGTTGCTGTCAGGAACTTCTCCCACGATCGATGTCAAGGTTGGCCGTTTGCAGCAAGAGTTCTATCCCGCTTTATGACTATTACTACCACCTTAGCGACCCTCCTAACGTGCAGGCAGAAGAGGGGGGAAATGGCACAAGAAGAGGGAAGGAGGAAGTAAGAAGACGAGAAGGGGGAGGGAGAGAGTGAGAGAGACAGCGGAAAGATGGATTAAAAGAGGGAGAACAGGAAATAAAGAGGGAGTGGAAGAGAGATAATGGAAAAGAGGGACAGAATGACGGAGAAGGACAGAGTCTACCACCAGCAGATATTTACCTCAGACCTTTGTTTGGTCTGAAAGAATTAATATTAGAATATTCCTACATGGTGGGGGCCGTTCCCAGCTCCACAGGCTTCCCCGCACTCTAATATTTTCCCAAAATATTTACAAGGCATTTTTACTGAGGGGATATTCCAGAGGAGCGCAATTTACGCAAATATTTCTGCCAAGCCTTATTTTACGCAATAAATCCTAAGCCGGCGCCTAATATCGCAGCATTAGAGGTTCTTATTTATGTTTAATATATTCCTACATGGTATTTTCAGTGGTATATTTCCAGCGGAGTATTTCCAATGGGATATTTTCAGTGGGGCATTTTCAGTTGAATATTTCCAGCAGAGGTATTTGCAATGGGACTTTTCCAATGGGATATTTCCAATGGGATATTTCCAGCAATTTCCAGCGAGGTATTTTTGTGGGGGTATTTCCAGCTACACATTTCCGGTGGCATACTTGCAGTATGGTATTTCCAGTGCGATACTTCACTGGGTTATTTCCCTTTGAAGGGGGGGCATTGGGATAACCCAGCCTATGGAACAAAGTCTGTGGATGTGAAATGTTCAGTGCGGAGTCCATAGACTTAAGCGGTAGTTTAAATAATAGTGAATTAAGATATTAATTTTCAAAGTATATGCTCTGATGACAGAATTGTGTTCTGGGCACAACCTTTTGGTTATATTGATGTGGGGAAGGACGTGTGAGGGCAGGGAGGGAAGAGATTGGGAATGGCATGTGTGCTGGGAGATTGGGAATGGCATGTGTGCTGGGAGATTGGGAATGGCATGTGTGCTGGAAGATTGGGAATGGCATGTGTGCTGGGAGATTGGGAATGGCATGTGTGCTGGGAGATTGGGAATGGCATGTGTGCTGGGAGATTGGGAATGGCATGTGTGCTGGAAGATTGGGAATGGCATGTGTGCTGGGAGATTGGGAATGGCATGTGTGCTGGGAGATTGGGAATGGCATGTGTGCTGGAAGATTGGGAATGGCATGTGTGCTGGAAGATTGGGAATAGCATGTGTGCTGGGAGATTGGGAATGGCATGTGTGCTGGGAGATTGGGAATGGCATGTGTGCTAGGAGATTGGGAATGGCATGTGTGCTGGGAGATTGGGAATGGCATGTGTGCTGGGAGATTGGGAATGTATGTTTAAGGAAATGTGGGAGGATATGGGAGGGTGTGTTGAGGGATGTGAGGAGAATGTGTGTGTGAAGGAATGAATTAAGATGGTGTAAAGATGTTTACAGAGATAAAGACAGAGATTATTGAGGCTTGTTACAGAGATGGGAAGAAAGGGGGGGGATAGGTATGTGTAGGGAAGATTAGGAGGGTATGTGTGGAAGACTTGGGCTCCGAATAGACCCGGACATCGCTGATAAACCCATCTTGTTACTTTTACTTACGTCACATAAAGTACCTAGTTATCACTATTGTTAATTACCTCTGGTTTTAACTGCTATCACTTTATTTATTTAGTAAGCTTCAAATGATCCTTAGGGTACCCTTGGGTTAAGTTCTTATTTTCCCTGTGTCAGTAAGCAAAGGAAGCAGATATTAATTTAGGCCCCCCCCCCTAGCATTTCCCAGGGGACAGATTTATTTATTTATTTATTTTTATTTATTTATTTATATACAAGAAGGTACATTGGGTTAGAGAGAATACATAGCATAGTATTTACAATCATCTTGTAAAGCCACTAACTAGTACGCGCAGCGTTTCGGGCAGATGAGTCAGAAGATAGGCTTGTCAATTCCACTCTCTCTCTCTCTCTCTATCCTTTAGACATTCATGTAATTTATTTATCACTTAAATGGAAATATAATAATACTCATAAATGTTTTACATTTGTTCCAAACAAAAATAATTATTACTTAACAATGGGACACTGTATATTATATTCATGTCAGTTCTTGATGCAGACATAACGTATTGCAGGTTCAGTGTAACCAGTACAAGGGCGCGTGTTAATTATATGATTGGGTACTTGGGCCTCATGGTGCAACCCATCCTCGACTCAAGTCCATTACATTCAGCGGTCAACCCCACAGACGCATTCATAAATTTTAACATGCTGTTCATTCAAAACGGGAATTTTCTCAAGTATAAATTAATATTATAATATATTAGCATATTGTGTATAAATAGGCATAGGTTAGGTTAGGTTAGGTTAGGTGTTTAGGTTCTGCTGGCGATTATTTGTATTTGTAGTACGTGGATGAAGTATTTACAGCGTTGTGGTTCGAACAAAATTCGTCAGTGAAGCACTTGTTCCGGATATGTTCGAACGTCAGCAGTTGTGAGTCGTGTGTAAACCGCTTTTCATTCATAAACAGGGGGTTTGGCGGGTGCATGGAATCACTTTTGGATCTTTGTTTGGAGGACGGGCTGCATGGTGGGAGGGTGATGGTGGCGCCAGCTCACGGTAAAGGGTCATATGAGAGACTTTGTTATGGGTCATTTCCCGCCTCCGTACGTATTTTGCTGTTGTCTCCCTTACGAGTTTGTTTTTAGTTGTTTTCAGATAGTTCCAGGGCCTGAACTGTTATGTAGAATCTGATAATGGTAGCAATGACAGTTTAGAAACAGCAGCGAGGGAGCCCTTACCGTCAGCGGCTGTTTAGCTACACCGGGAATGACGCAATTCGGCTCGCGGAAGCCAGTGCTGTTGAATGGGCCCATTGGAACTTGTATTACGCTTTCAGCTCGCCGGCGTAATTATAATAGAAAAACCCACGCAAAAGTAGTTTGATAATGCCGTGCCTAGCTGAGAAAATATCGAGGCTTACAATGTTGATTAATCTGCTAAAGAGTTGGATTTTTTTAATAGCCAAAAGCATTTTTATTTGTTTAATTGACATGTTATCGTTTCATCCTGGTGCACTGGTAACGGGGACTTTCAGGTATTGACAGTAGAGAAAGACGTATTAGAAAGGTAAAAGTGTGTGTTAGACCAATGACTCTTCTACAAATTAGAGATATCAATTTGTTATTTAATGATATCCTGTTAGATTAAAGATATCACAAATATATAGTTATGATGAAGATAAAGTTATGATATAAAGATATAAGAACAAAGGCAACTGCAGAAGGCCTATTGGCCCATACGAGGCAGCTCCTATTTATAACCACCCAATCCCACTCATATACATGTCCAACCCACGCCTGAAACAATCGAGGAACCCCACCTCCACAATGTCACGCGGCAATCGGTTCCACAAACCAACAACCCTGTCACCGAACCAGCACCCACCCAAGTCCCTCCCAAATCCAAACTTATCCAATTTATACCCACCGTTTCGCGCTCTGTCCTGTGTTGATACCTCCAATACCCTACCAACATCCCCCTTGCTATGTCCATTCATCCACCCGCAAACCTCTATCATGTCACCCCCAACTCTTCGCCCCTCCAGTGAATGCAACTCAAGCCCTGCTAATCCTTCCCCACACGAAAGATTTCCAATTTGGGGAACTAACTTAGTCATCCAACGCTGGACACGTTCAAGTGTATTTATATCCATTCTATAATATGGCGACCAAAACTGAACTGCATAATCTAAATGGGGCCTAACAAGAGCAAGATATAGCTTAAGAACCACACCAGGTGTCTTGTTACTAACGCTGCGATTAATAAATCCGAGTGTCCGATTTGCCTTATTACGAACATTCATGCATTGATCCTTTTGTTTTAAATTCTTACTAATTATAACTCCCAGATCCCTTTCGCAATCCGACTTCGCAATCTCAACACCATCTAGCTCGTATCTTGTAACTCTATCATCATTACCTAGCCTCAGAACTTTACATTTATCAGCATTAAACTGCATCTGCCAGTCCTTTGACCATTTCAAAACCCTATCTAGATCAACTTGAAGTGATAGTGAGTCCTCCTCCGAATTAATTTCCCTACCGATTTTTGTATCATCGGCAAATTTGCAAATGTTGCTACTCGAACCTGAATCTAAATCATTTATATATATTATAAACAACAGAGGTCCCAGGACAGAGCCTTGAGGCACTCCACTTACAACATTTTCCCACTCTGACTTGACTCCATAAGAACATAAGAACAAAGGCAACTGCAGAAGGTCTATTGGCCCATACGAGCATTTCATACATATGTTACTTATCATCCTGTTAGATTAAAGATAGATATCATTTTTACTTCAAGTTCCAACAGTAACATGATGAAAAACCCAGTACGATTTCCTCCTATTGGGGGTGCTGTATGTTAGTCACTTCTCCCCCTCACCATTTTTATTAGTAGCCCTCTTAACCGTTCCCTTTACACAGTACTGCACGCTCATCAAATCTCATACATCTTTGTCACTTCTTTGCAACTTTGTCACACACGTGACCTGTCCTTGCCAACTGTGTAATATGTACTGGACTAAGAAAGGAATGGTTTTGAAGTTTGTCTGTAATTCGTCCACGGGGAGACTATTAATTCTTTGGTGAAGACGAGTATGTTGACATGTGGGTGTGTTGACATGTGGGTGTGTTGACATGTGGGTGTGTTGACAGGTGATGACCCGAAGACGCAGCAGGCGGCTGGCTCCAGGCTGGGTGATGGTGCTCCTGACGGTACTTCCCCTACAGGTGGCAGGTAAGTCCCTGCCTGCAGGTTGTGGTACGGTGTTACAGGACGTGGGGGTAAGAGAGCAGGATAAGGCATGTTATCAACATGTTTCTGAACCCTGGATGCGTTGCTGCCTGGGTTATGGCAGGGAGGAGGAGGGGCAGTAATTGCACCGTTGCTTTGCATCATTACTTTGCAATATAACATGATAGAGGATGAATGGAATTGTCTGGTATATAATGTATTGCTAAGAAGAATAAGACAGTGTATGTGATAAACTCCATCCTCTTGCTGATGGCTCTAACAATGCTAGTCTGAAAGACTAATGAAAGCATAAATAACTGAACATCTACACTATAAGAGAGAATGTCCACTTATCTGTGTGTCCAGGGTTGTAGGCCAGAAGCTTGGGGCTAGCCTCACCCAAATTTACAGCGGGAATGGTCTACAGTATGGAATGGATATAGGCTGGTCGGGGTAGGTCTGAGTGAAATGTTTTAAGCACTATTAGTAATTATAAAAAAAAACCTGCCATTTTCATGGAGTAAAATGTGAATATGTAGTGTGATTAACGTGGAGGTTTAGCGACCATAAGAAAAGCAAAAGGGGGAAAAAAGATAAGAAGAGGAGAAAAACAATCTGAGGGACGCATACAATTGTTGAATGGTTCATGAGGGGGGCCAGGGGGAGGACGATGGGAGGGACGAAGGGGATACGAGACGATTGTCACACTGACTTTAAGGAACCATTAATGGTCTGGGCCTCCAAATTGACCAGACATTAAACCAAACAGATCATTAAGTATAACATAATATATGGTGAGTTATATTTCAGGGGAGAGCAAGCACTGGTCTACTGAGGGTTCACCTCCCCTCCCCCCATCATGAAAGGAAGCGCGCGAGGCATTCTCTAGCAGGTTAATATACCTCAAGTGGATCCCTTGATAAAGCCAGAGACCAAATCTCCCCAACAATCTCTCCCCTCCAACTTGCCTCATATATCTTGCAGCTGCCGTCCCTGTGCAACAGCAAGGATAGCAACCCAGGCAAGGTTGGGGTCATGCAGTGGGAGGGGGTGATGATCTGATGGCATGAGTAAGATTACTTCAACAGTAATGAAAAGGTCTTCATGAAATGCTTTTGGTAACTATCATGCAACTATCGCTGTAAAGATTATTTCTACTATGTTTGAGCCTCTCGTTGGGACTCGTTGAGAGACTCGTAGAATTCTTCACTGTAATAATTCGGGGACAGGAAGACGACTGCGTATGTATATATACTTTAGACTCACACAGAGGTCCGACGAAGGTTGAACTAGTGACCTTTCCTAGGTAATAACTCCCACAGCAGTTGCCTAACTCCAGGGTACCAATCTAAATTTAGGTGAACTGTAGCATCAGGTGAAAGGAAACGTGCCCAACCATTTCTGCTCCGCCCGGGAACCGAACCCAGGATCTCCGAGTGCATCGAACGTATATATTTGTATACAAATAAACATTATTATTATATATTGATTTATCTAATACACAACACCAGCCTTTTTACTTCCCGTATAACTAATTAAGAGCCTTATCACGCTATCTTACACCCTCCAGTTCGTCTCCATCTTATCACTTCAGCCCGTCCTCCTAAGGCTCCCCCAACGTCAAGAAAACGGTCAATAAAGTGTCCTCTCCTAACTTACCAGAGGACCTAATACAGAAAATGGGACAGTGGTACGTTACTTTCGCCAGCCTCTTCCATTTTGTAGTACGACAGTTTTTGGCCTTATGTAACGCATACGATCGAAATGCGACGTTTTTTTTTTGTAAGAGGACAGGTTGATCACTTTAAGAGTACCTTTAGTGCACCACCCAATTAATGTCCCCTTGGATGACTGTATTATAATCGACGAAACCTAAGTACCACTGGGTCATCCTCCATACTACCTGTGTACCACTGGGTCATCCTCCATACTACCTGTGTACCACTGGGTCATCCTCCATACTACCTGTGTACCACTGTGTCATCCTCCATACTACCTGTGTACCACTGTGTCATCCTCCATACTACCTGTGTACCACTGGGTCATCCTCCATACTACCTGTGTACCACTGTGTCATCCTCCATACTACCTGTGTACCACTGGGTCATCCTCCATACTACCTGTGTACCACTGTGTCATCCTCCATAATACCTGTGTACCACTCCGTCATCCTCCATACTACCTGTGTACCTCTGTGTCATCCTCCATAATACATGTGTACCACTGCGTCATCTTCAGTGCCATCCCATCAGTGATGAGCCTTAGAGTGCTCCTGCAGCTCCTTCGAGACATCTCCAGCTACCCTGATCTCTGCCTGTTCCAGCCCGCTGCGCGTTCTACTTCGACTCGCGGGTGTCGACGTCTGGGAACTTCTCTTCGCCCGGTTGGCCCAGCCAGTACCCGCCTGGACTTCGCTGCACATACATCTTCCAGGCTCACATGTTCCACGCTGTCCGGATCACCTTCCATGATTTCCAGCTGGAGGAGCCCTACGTGGCTGGGTGTGTATCTACATGTAGGTGAATGTATCCATGTTCCCAATCCACCAACCCCCGTCTCGGGTAGGTGGAGTGGGAATTAGGGTGTGAGCAGGTCCGTGTGCTGTTAGGGTGAAGTTACATTTAGAAGGTTACTGTGGTCTTGTAGTGGTATTATATTGAACGAATTTAGGGATGTATTAGGTGTAGGAGTGCTGTAGTTCGATTTTCGGGGGGCAGATCTCGATGTAAGCCTAACATGTATATATTCACTGGTTGCCTGTCCTCCGACATAGATTTATTATCATTACAAAAAAGTTTATATGGTGAAAGAAATTATTATTTTTTTAAATCACAAATTTTAAGAGGCAATGTTTTGTTCTGTGTTATTCCATACAAAATCTCACCAGATGTATTTGTACGTCTGCTGATTCAGAATAATGGATCAAAAACAGTAAATTCTAATAACTCCACATATTGTTTTGGGACAGGAAACATGTTAGGCTTATAGAGGTTTCCTTAGGCCAAGTACCGACGGCTCCCATGATCCAACCCACAACAGTTGCCTTGCTCCTCTGTACTTAAGTACTGCTAAGTGAACAGAGGCATCGGAAGTAATTGAAACGTACGCGAGAATCGAACCCTATGAGTTCAATCATATCATTATCTCAGTATTGGGATTTCTTGGGCCATGAGAATAATCGTGGGATTATTCTCATGGCTTCTTGATATAATAACTAATAATAATAATAATAATAATAATAATAATAATAATAATTTATTTAGGAAAAGTACATACATAGTTGCAGAGTTACAGTACAAACATTCTGTTTGATTTAAAGATAGAGGTAGTACATACAATACCTAAATCTGAGATAATGAGCAGATAATGTTGTGCCTTCTCCTCCTTGTTTAGTCAGCCTTTGCCAACACCAGACACGACAGGGGCAGGACAATCAATAACAGATCTCACAGTATGTCATCTGATTACCATTGGAATGTGAAATGTAAATATTGTTAATAATTGTGTACTGTATGGGTTTGTGAGCCCCTTAAGGGACCTTATAGACGAGGATAGAAATAGCCTAAGTTACTTTATCCTTTTGAGATGTACTTCCTTTTTCTCAATAAACTTACTTGAACCCGGGACCATCCAATTGTATGTCGACTGCACTGACCAGTGAGCCACAGATTATGTATGTTAAATGGCATGTAATCATATGTGATAAGTATTCTCTGAATACTCAGTTATTTTCTTCTCTGGCTGGATATATGCTGACCCTTAGCCTTGGAAAAGGGAATAAATGACATTTGAGGGATCCATTTTGGACACCAGAATATATCTTCAGTATATATATAATACATATATATATAATACAGTATATATATATATATAGTATATATATATATATATATATATATATATATATATATATATATATATATATATATATATAATGTGTGTAAATCACGAAAATTAACACGTGATGAAAATGTGACAGTGTCAGACCACGGAGGAAGAATTGAAACAGTAATTTCCTTAAGAACTTTCGTATTTAATGGTACATCTTCAGAAGGATCATATATACTTCGAAGGAGTATATAATAGATATATATATACATATTGGATATTACTGCATATTCTATGTTATTTTCTTGTTCAGGGCTTCTATCCCTCTAACTAGTGCTCTTACATCTTGGTTTAATACTTATTATAATTTATACAACATTTCGAATCTACAAGTTCATTATCAAGTGAGGAATTAAGACACGAGAGGGAACCTCTAATTTATAACATTGGGAAGTCGGTTGCATACAAAATTGTGTCTGGTGAATGACCCAAAAACTAAGAGTAGAGGGAAAGTGAGGTGATGGGCCAATAAACTAAGCCTACACAGTTATATCAGGTGATAGGGTAATGAGAACTGAAGTTACTATAATGCTTTATGAAGTAGTGAAGTGGCATGGTACTTTGTGCAGTGACGTTATCGTTGGCTTGTTCCGGTCTTGCTCTCACTCACCATTAACACTCAAATAACTGAGTCACTCACTCTCCCCACCATGAGAGTGAGAGCAGTACCTGTACAAATTGAAGCACATGAACTGAAGTAGATAATTGATGACTAGGTATATTCACATGTAGATGTTGGTGTTACTTCAGTTAGGTGAGTGAATGTGTGGCTGTGACAGGTGCCTGGCAGACTACCTGGACGTGTCTAGTGTCAACCTGGAGGGAGTGAAGGAGTTCGTGGGTCGCTACTGTGGGGGTAAGATGCCCAGCCCGCTCCTCACCCTCCATCCTCGCCTGGAGCTACTCCTCAACACCAACCTCGCCCTCCAAGCCCAGGGCTTCTCCGCCCAGTACATCTTTATACACGAAGGTAAGTCCCCAGGAGCTGTTGTTACTTAATAATAATTCATTGTGTCTGGGGACAGGCAGCCAGTGTCTATACATGTTAGGCTTATATCGAAGTCTTCCCTCACGGCTGATTACTGACCTTCCCCAAGATGCAACCCCCACGACAAGCTGACTAACTCCTGTGTACCTACGTACTGATGGTGAACAGATGCATTAGGTGATATGAAATGCGGCCAGCCATTTCTGTCCTACCAGGGATTCGAGCCCGGAATTGTCGATTATGATTCGAGAACAAACATTACTAGATGACGCTTCTGGATTGGTATTCTAGGCCGGTATTCCTTCATTGTCTACATAAAGGAAAAATAGGTTGCACTAGAGAGAGAAGGTTTGTAAATTATTTAGGAGAAAGTGAGTTCTTCAGTTATTGGTAAAGTGAGACTCGTGCGCATGAAATTAATTTGTATTGGACTTAACAAAATATAGATAACCTTTTTCAGTCACAAACAATGGTTGTGTTTTTATGAATAATTATCTCTTATCATATATCCAGTTAATTTATATTTTTGATTGTATCTTAATATTTGCATTACTTGAAACCAAAAAAACCTAAATGTATTAAGTACTCATTACTGAATAATTGCTTTATTTAAAATATTAAAATTTCATCGGACAAATAAAATTACTGTACTTGTTTTACCTCTCGGTTTAACAATTCGCTGATTTTAAATTATGCTAAAAATTGTGACAATACTCCAGGGAAAGATAATTGGATAATACTCCAATTGTCACATACTGGAGTATGTGACAATACTCCAGGGGAAGATAATTGGATAATACTCCAATTGTCACATACTGGAGTAAGTGACAATACTCTAGGGACCGGATTCATCAAGCAGTTATGCAAGTACTTACGAACCTGTGCATCTTTTCTCAATATTTGGCTGCTTTGTTCACATTTATTAAAAAATTACGAGCATCGAAACTTTCCAATCAAATATTATTTGTATAAACACCCCTAGTGCTTTGGAGCTTATAAACTGTTTAATAATTGTAAACAAAGCCACCAAAGATTGGTAAAAGATGTACAGGTTTGCCAGTACTTGCGTAACTGCTTGATGAATACTGGCCCAGTGCATGGCTATATAACCCTCCCTGCTGCGCCTCCAGAGACCATTTGGTCACCATTTGGTCCGGGAGACATCTCCCATCACGCAGGGTGCAGTTGCGCCTCCACAGATCTCCAGTATCATCTCTTGATACTGGCAATGGCTCAAAAGGGCCACCACTTACGGGCTATTCATGCCCGTGCTACCTCTTGGGTGGCTTAATCTTTATCAGTCAATCAATCGCCTCCAGAGACAGTGAAGCCTCCGGCGCTGGTGGTGGCGGGGAAGGAGGTGTGTGGGGGCTTAGTGGAGGGACCAGGAGGGAGCCTCATATCACCTGGTTTCCCCCAACGCTTCCCTGGAGGACTGTCGTGCACGTGGCTGTTGCGCGCTCGGCCCCACCACCACGTGTACCTGTCCCTTCACCAACTTCAGCTCCAGGGCAGCATAGGTGAGGGAGAGACTACAGATAAATAAATAATTAAATAAATAAAAGATACACTATCAACTTACAATGTAGGCTATACTCTGGCTAGCAAATTTAAGAAATCATTTTTGCTTTATTGTTAACTTGTATTTCATATACAGTATACACAAGGCCTTGCAGTGTATTATTATGAATGGTGAGCATATTTTCGTAATTAACATGTCTTCTGTCTTGGTAGAATATTCATCTGTTCACTGTGTGCACAGTGTTGTGGGGTTAGGTGAGAGTGTGCCTGCACGCTGTCTATCACATTCATAAAAATGGTTTCACCTAATTTGACCATCAATCTTTTCCTCGGGACTTGGATCCCCTCAAAAGTATCTCTGCTTTCTATTAGCAACTAATTTACCTATTTTATCCAGTCTTTTAGTTTATTTTTTTAATTTCACCCATAAAAATAGGCGTACTCTTAGTCATGTAATGCTTTTTTATACACTGAGCATAACTATATAATCTTCAAAAATGAATGAAATATATTTACTATGCATATTTGTACACAATGACCATGATATTTTTATCCTTAAGTCTCATTTCGCACTTTTGCCTTAACAATTTCAAGTTTAAGTCAGACAAAAAGAGTTAAAACAATTTAAGCACTTCATTATGGAGTTTTTCTAGGCCTTCAAACTAAAATCTCTCTTGCTCACATAAATGTTGTGTTTGAGTGACAGTATCTTCAGAATATTCTTCCATATCATATATATTTAGCCACTTGACATAGATTTAAGTGAATAAATGCTACATTTAACTAGATTAATTTGGCACATTTCATATTTCAAGCTAATTGCCAGCGGGCAGAGTTGGCCATTCATGATGGGTACCAGTCAGTGGATAGATTAGAGAAGAGACTCAAATCTTTCTGTGGTGACCTTTACTACTATCGCAACCAGGCTGACAAAGTGTTTCTCAGCCAGTGGAACAGACTAATTGTCACTTTCAGGTAGGTACTAGGTATCTGTACTCACAGTTTTCCTAACTGCTTGGTATAGCTGAATAACTGATAACTTAAGATTTGGAACACCTGCATGCCCACTCGTACTTACTCCCCAACAAGGTGGCTTAAATAAGCACTTATTCGCTCAGCACAGGCATCAATTTAACCAACTGTATATTCAGTGTAATAGCACAAGATCGGGATCACAGTGTAAATATACAGTGCGATGAAATTCACAAGCTTTCTGGAAACAGGCAAAACCTTCCATATCTGTTTGCACGAGAAAACTGGTGAAACTCGCTCGCTCACCTGGGGCTATGTAAGCTTTTGCAACCGACTGGGTCACCCTATTGAATGAGAACTTCCACACCTTACACAGGTCTCAACTAATTGTTTCTCCTCTCACTCTTGTTGCATTTCCCCTCCACTTTTTTTAGGCATTTTTTTTTGCATAAAGCAGAGGCCGAACCCCCATTGCACACCATCTTGCAAGGCACGAAAATAGGTTCAGGGAATTTATGAGTGTCCTTGGTAATTTACTTTCTCCGTCAACTTTACTTCTTTTTAAGTTATCCCATTTACTGTCACACTGAAATTTCTCCACATGCCTTATCCCCCCATTTCACTTTCACCTGAGGGCCACCATCTATTTAGTGACTACGACTGAGGACAGAAAGCTGGCCGGTTGACAAAGGTCCCCTCAGTTTTCCTAAGAATTTATCTAACTGGATTTTGAACTGTAGTATAATGTCTTGGCATTTACGGCTTCAGTGGGTAAGTGATTCCATGGGTTTATATTCCTATGGATGAAACAGTATCTCCTGTTTTCTGTCCTACATTGTCTTGTTTCAAGCTTTGTTTTATGTTTGAAGTTTAAAGCTAACCCTTGTATGTGTTACATATAAATTTCTAAAGAAGTGGTCTGGATTAATATCCTCCAACTTCAGTATTTTAAAGGTTACTGTGTGATACGCCCTGTCATGTCAGGTTTGCAGTCTTGTTAGTTCTGTCGCCCTCAACCTTTCCTGGTGTGAGAATCGACTTAGTTCTGGGATGATTTTTGTCTCTTTGCATTATACTCTCTGTAAAGCAGATATGTCCTCTGAAGATGGTCTCCATGCTTAGATACAGTAATCGAAATGAAGGTGTACCAGAGATTTGTGTAATTTAATAACCACTTTCTTTTCCTTGAGGTTAAAGGTCCTTTTGAATATCCCTAGGATTTTTTTTTTATTTTTTTCTGCAGCCCCTACTTATTGTGCAACTTTCAATGACTGGTGGATTCTGACTCCTATGACCTTTTTCTTCAGCAATCTGCTGCATGGTAGTGCTGCTGATTTAATAGTTGTAATGTTCATTGTTATCCCCTAAATGCAAAGTTTTGTATTTTACAATATAAAAGTACTTGCTAGTCTCTAGCATGTGTGTAATTTTTGTACATCTCTTTAAAAGGCCTTGATATAATTTATGCTTCTTACCTCTACATCAGCAGATAATGTAAATTTCCAGAGATTCTTTTAAACGATTCTAAGCCGAGCAGTAGTAATATCTAGAAGTCTGCTGACTTTATTGGATGATCCATAAATGTGTGGCTCCTCTTGCAAGATCGTATGATGATAGATGGAATTACTGGTGTCGATTTCACTTTGCCTCAGTTCAGTTCCAGTTTTAGTTATCCATTTGGAACAATGTTGACTTTCAATAAAGATATTTTGGAGGGCTTCTGTTCAAGGGTTAGGATGAGCTAGCCTAAGCATTTTTATACCAATTTGACAGTTAATTTCAGTATCACGATCAACAACGCTTGGAATATTAAGTTCATTTCTCATGTTAAGCATCTTTGTGGTACGAGGGCACCCAAGGATTATCCTCAAGGTTTCATTCTGCATTTTGTCAAGCCCTCCAAGCTTTCTTTCAGGCATCATTCAGGCATAAAAAAAATTCAAGCAGAGGTGCAGCATAATCCACTAAAGATCTGATGTTCCTCTCTATGGGAACAGTAGGATCTAGATTTAGGAAGCAACCGAGTTTAAATTTTGCCCTTAAGGGCAAGTTTATTTGGCAGCGCCACTTATTAAGTGAGTGAATATGCTGCCATAGCAACATTTACAGCACCCCCCAATAAAAAACCCAGCTGGGTTGTTCATCCTGTCACTTGTAACAAGATACAGCTGGGACAAGCTTATATTAACTTGTCTTTAGTGAACAGCTTGTTAAACAAGAAGATTAACATGTGCCAACCCCTAATGTTACGTTACCTTGCTGGTGCAAAGTCGGGGAATCTTTTTATGAACAGCATCTACATTTAACAAATGCTGGTTTCCTAACTCGGTGTAGGGTTTATTATTCTACACATTTCTAATGTCTCTTTGATGGCCACAGTCTCTGAGGTAGTGGTGAAGGTGAAGTCTATCATTCTCATCACAGATTCTGCAGTGCCACTGCTCAGCTTTTGTTTTGTTGTTTCCATCCCAAATTTCCATGAGTATTTGTATAAAAAACGAAAATTCTCGCTATTACCGATTCTCTCCCACGGCCACTTCTCTTTCGTCCATAATTATTGGGATTGCCACCAGCAGCCACATTGTGCCAGCATTCAGATTTATTGATTTGTTCATCTATCCTGCTTTCCTCAATTACATTATCATGGTGATGTTCCCTGATAATACCTCTAACTTCTAGAAGAGTCTTTGATATGAATTATTTAATATGGTTTCCTTCAGCGCCCTCAGCAGCCAGCACATCTGCTTGTTCATTTCCACAGATTCCAACGTGGGAGGATATCCGCAGGAATTTGACCACCAGTCGCCTTTGATTAGGCCTCCTAGCTGACGGTCTGGTCAATCAGATTGTTTGCCACAGCTGCATGCAGTCTGACATATAAGTCACTCTTGTTGATCGTTGAGTTCATGCGATCTTCCACTGACCGATAGAAGCTTGCCAGCCTTCTATCTGGCACATAACAAGGTGACCAGTTGGTTATATTAGACAGGCAACATGTTAATATCATAGAATACCCATATAATTGTCTTTGTTTTAGCTTGCCATTAATTTATTTGAAAAAGAACCATCCTCATTTATTTTTCACGTATTAATGTCTGTCTTTAATAACTGTGTCCTTCACTTCATTAACATTTTAACTTTTTTTTGGTATCAACGACTTGACAGGTAACATATTTTCTCCCAGAAAATCTAGGATAAATATGTAAAAATATATAGTAGTACTGAACTACTGTATACTGTAGATGATCTTACTCTTATTCATGGCAGAACGGGTGAATCTTCTGACAATACCACAAAGTTTGCAGGCTTTCATCTTTACTGGACTGAAGTATTACTAACAACACAAGGCAAGTTAAGCTGTCCATTAAGATAAAGAGACACTTTCCATATGTGTAGAAAGTTCAGTATTTACAATCTTTTTACAGTTACATATACAGCACTGATTTATGCTTTTAAATTAAATGTTCTTTCATTGTTCCAATCATATCTGTCTCTTGTTAAGCATACATTGCTCATGATTCCTCTATATCTAATTCCTTGTTTCAGAAAACTGTAGTAACCAGCAAGGTTTCTGGTGTCCCTGGTCAGTTTACTGTGTGGGAGTGTCCATGGACGGTGGCTGCATCACCACAGCCAACTTTTGCATCCACCCCAGCCTTGTCTGTGATGGTCAACCTAACTGCTCCCAAGGGGACCACTCTGATGAGACTCAGTGTTAGTGCTATACTGTGACCTTCTGCTAGTGTTCATTACTAATAAATAAGTTATAGTATTAAATAATTCCTTCTTGATTGGAAATATGCAAATGTTACTCATATTTTCATAAAAAGGCAGAAAGAGCTCAGCACAAAACTACTGTCTGATCAGTTTAACCTCACATATCTGCAAGCTCATGGAGAGAATCCTAAGGGAGGGAATCATTCACCACTTCACTGTGAACAATCTAGTAAAAATAATGCAACATGGTTTTATTGAAAATAAATCTTGCCTTTCAACCCTGCTCACATTTTTGGAAATGGTAACCAGCTATTCAAGGGACTTCCAGTAGATGTAGTATACATGGACTTTATTGAAGCTTTTGATAAGGTACTATATGAAAGACTGGCAAGAAAAGTGCAAGCACACGGTAGAATTGGTAGAATACTAGAATGAATTAAACAGTAGTTAAAACAAAGACAGCAAAGGGTTGGCCTAAAAGGAAATGAATCTGACTAGAGAAATGTGGTCATTGGGGTACTGCAAGGTCCCATTTTGGGGCTAACCCTTTTTATCATATACATCAATGACAGATGAGAATATTACAAACCACATCATCAAATTTACAGATGACATTTAAGATTTATGGTAAAGTAGGAAGTGAAAGTGATACTGAGGCCCTACAAAGAGATACTGTACACATAAACATTACAAGTGCTCGAAAGACTGGCAAATGCTTTTTAGTGTAAAAAATGCAAGACCTTGCATATGACCTTAATTACAACAATGTGCATTGCAACATTACCACGCAGCAGATTGATGAAGTTGCACAAGTCGGAGCTGCAGTAAAATATACAAAACAGATCCTAAGAATAGTTAAATTAAACATTGATTTCAAGGAAAAGAAAGTATGTAGTTATTCAACTGGATAAATCTCTGGTGTGCCTCACTTGGATTATTGTGTCTAACCATGGAGACCTCATATTTAGAAAGACATAGTTCAACTCTGGGCAACAAAAATTATTCTAGACCGAAGTCGACTCTCATACCAGGACGGTTGAGGTCCACAGGGCTAACAACACTGCAAACCAGACATGATTAGGTTGATCTCAGTGAAACTTTTAAAATATTGAACAGCTTGGAGGATGTTGATCCAGACCACTTCTTTAAAAGGTCAGATGTAACAAAAGTAAGGAACTATTTAATTATTTATTTTTATTTATTTATTTATATACAAGAAGTTACATTGGGGGTTAACAGAGAATATAGAAAATAAGTTGAATTAACATTCTTGTAAAGCCACTAGCACACATAGTGTTTCGGGCAAGTGCTTGAACTAACAGAATGGATTCAAACTCAACAAGCCACAATGAAGGACAGAAAACAAGATATGCTTTATCACCATAAAGTTATAAACCCACTGAACTGCCTATCTCCTGTAGCCACTAATGCCAAAACACTGCTGCAATTCAAGATCCAGCTTGTTAAAATCATCAGAACAAATGGTGGGGAGAGGAGGGGGTTCCTTCGACAAGCTGCTGGCTTCTGTCTTCGTTGAGGCCACAAAAGGCCCTCAGGTTAACTCGGGTTAAGGTTGGATAAATTCATCCAAGTCTGTTGGTACCATGTCCTTCTCTCATTGATGAATAAATGCATGGTCAATACACAAATGATTTTAGTAATAAAATTAAAAAAGTGTTACTATTTGAACACATTTATCTCTGTCAAGATGTCTCAGAGTGGCATTCATGGTGCTGAAGAGGGAATATATTTATCTTTTGAGCAGAAAAGTGACTTGATAGAGAAAGCAAAGTGTAGGTACTCTGCCACCAAACTCACCCAAGAATTCTTGATTGGTAATGCTGCATTTTGTGACAAAAAACTGAAAGATTATATTAGGAAGTTTTTTGCTCAAAGTGAAACTCAAGCAGTAGGCCACAGGAAAACATTGAAGCCTGCTAAGCATGCTAAATTAGATGAATCTGTATTGAAATGATTTACACAGCACTGTGGAAAAGGAATACGGTTTGAGCTCATTTATCCAGATTCCGCTAAACCTGATATTTGGGTTATCTGGCCAAAATTCCATTCAGATAATTTTCTGGCAAAACTTCACAATATCCAGACAGTAATCCGGATAACCGGAGGTTTGCCTGGATACCGCAGACAGGCATAGAGTTTAAGTCAAGTCCAGATAATTTCTGGCAAAACTTCTCCATATCCAGACAGAAATCTGGATAACCAGAGATTAAGTTACATAACTTTTCAAGAATTACACATTTCAAGATCTACATTATCAAACAAGAAGACAAACTACAACAAGGTAAGCTTTAGTTTTTCTTTTAAATTACATTTTCTGTGGGGAGTCCCCTGCGGCTCCCTGGAGCTATCGGGCTAATATGCAATCAGCCCAATATATAATATGCAATTAAAAATAATAAGCAATCAATCACAGCCCCCCCTCTGGGGGGGGGGCTGTGAAAATGAGCGTTGTGGCGGTGGGGTGTGACGTTTGCTTGTTACCTTGAGATTGGAGGGAGTTCTGCTTCTGTTCGGTTTTTGGTTGCAATTTTCTTACCATGTGGGGTTTGTTTTGTTATGCCTACCTTTCTGGGTGCCTAACCCCAGTCGATGGCAGATAAGGAAAACCCCCCAACCACAGGGGAAGGGGGGTTCCAGGGCCATTGCTCCCTGTGCCTCTTTGAGGAGGCCAGGTTCTGGCTCGTGGTCCCCGGTAGGCTGAACTCCTTTGACTATTGCCCTGGTCTAATGAATTGCATATTTAGCTCGATAGCTTTAGGGAGCCTCCAGGGCTCATGCAGAAAATGGCATTTCATTACATTTAATGCTGTTTTTTTTATAGTGCGTGTTGAAGTTCAAATTATGTTGGTTGGGGTACAAAAATTTTTGATTATGGTAATTTTTGGACTTTCCCTGCAAGAATTCTGCTTATCCGGATGAGGGTCCTGCCCATATAGTCCAGATAACTGAGCTTGACCAGTAGTTACTGTAGTTATAAATGATATGGAATTGTTTGCCAAAGATTGCAATATCATATGCCATGGTCAAAATGATAATTATATAATCAATTATATTTCCATATTTTTTTATTTAAAATGAGCTTGAAGAAAGATGGGTTATGATAGATTTGTACTTGCCTGAATATGCTTCAGGATTATTATGAAGATATTTTACTACACTTCTCTCCTGGTAAGGTAAGCTATAAATCTTTATATGCATTATATATAATGGATGCAGGGACAGTAAATTATTGTTAATGGTGGGGGTGTTGCCTAGGGTCTGACTGGTCAAACAAAATCCCTCCTGGAATGAATCAGCCTTGCCCTATACAGTTCATTAAAGCGAAGCCACACTACCTTGCTCTCTTTTAGAGCTTTGAAACAAGGATACAAAACTAATCTCTTGACCTATATCTATAAGGATTAACCTCTGGTGTTTCAGGTGATGATGTGGTAATTATTGCAACTGCTTCTACAGTTGGGATATGTGGAGTATTAGTGACAATAGTGAGTATGGCCATTGTGTGGGTGAAGTGGAAACGTCGAACGATTCCTCTGACTTCATCCTACACAGCTCAAACTCTTGTTACTACACCCTCTGTGTTCTCAACAACTCTCTCCAATAGCATGCAAGGGTGAGGTTTAATTTTGCAATTTAATATACTGTACATAAGTGGGTTAGCTACTGGATTTTCATTTGGAATCAATCCTGGTATAATAATACTGAAATAAACTGCATCATGGATTACTCCATTTTCCATTTGCTTGGAAAGTTTGGAAAAGTATTGTAGGAAAAGATGGTTAAGGATATTCAGAGTTGTAACAGACCTTTCTTATATCTAAATTCTAATCGTTTAAAATGCTTCCTAGATGGATGTTATAGAACCCATGAACATCACACGAGAAATAAATATCTCTTTGGGAAGTCTTTAGTCTGACTCTGGGACTATCAGAGTCTATCCACTTGGCATGGTCGGTACAGTGATGACCTCACTTCATGCAGGGTCGACATTCGATTCCCTTAGTTCAAGTGGTTAGGTATTTTTTTTTTTTTTTTTTTTTAGGGACAGATGACAAGTCACCAGCTTCCTGTTACTTGTTGATGGCACTAGTGTTAGTGGCCCTCAGGTAAACATGCAATGCAAATAAAGGGACCTAATATAGCAACTCTCTTCTTAATGAAGTAAAAAATGTTCAACCAACACATTATTAAAAATAAACAGGGAAGTGTCAAATTTCATCATCATAGATCACATCTTGTAATACTAACTCACATAGTATTTTACTATCTAGAAACACAGCTACATTNGGGTAGCAAGCGGAGTTCCCTAAGGATCTGTCCTAGAATTTATACTGTTATTGATGTAGATTGATGACCTAACCATGGGATGTAGAATTCTATATGTTAATGTTTGTGGACGCCTCTAAATTAATGCGATGAGTTTGGACAGAAGAAGACTGCAGAATTCTTCAGAAAAACCTAGACGGGCTTTAGATATGGCCCGAGTACAGTTACTGAAATCTAGTGCCAGGGAGGTACTAAATCTAGTGCCAGGAAGGTACTAAAATCTAGTGCCAGGAAGTACTAAATTTAGTGCCAGGAAGGTACTAAATCTAGTGCCAGGAGGTACTAAATTTAGTGCCAGGAAGGTACTAAATCTAGTGCCAGGAAGGTACTAAATTTAGTGCTAGTAAGGTACTAAATTTAGTGCTAGGAAGGTACTAAATCTAGTGCCAGGGAGGTACTAAATCTAGTGCCAGGGAGGTACTAAATCTAGTGCCCAGAAGTACTAAATCTAGTGCCAGGGAGGTACTAAATCTAGTGCAAGGGAGGTGGGGCCCCAACAGGCCAGCAGCAGAGAGTGGAGAGAAGCCGTCTCCTGAACTCAACTGAAGACATTACCTAGGAGTGGAAGCACACACACCAAGTTTTACCCAAGAGGCTCTTGCAAAAGGATAACATCAGCGGTATACGCGAGCTATAGTATGTTGTATTTACAAATTAATAAATCAAGCTGGTATATTATCTAATGTAGTGATTATAATCCCCCAATGAACTATATGTATGTGTTAAATCTATAATTTCGACCTATTGTCTTATGTATGATCCTCACTCCTGTGTTTCTAGCATTATCCTTGCTGTAAGACCTTATTGAATCACTCCGATGAGGCAAATTTGTATATTAATTTTGCCAAATAAAGATTTTAATAAGAAGATATTCGCGAATCTTGCCCCACATGAACACAGCCCTTAGGAACTTCATTAAGCAGGCATTCAGAAAACTCTATATGCCACTGAGATGAGACCAGTTCTAATACATGTATCATCGACCTGCTTATCCTTTATTGGATTCGTTGTTTTATTAATTTGTATTTAACTTTAGCTTTAACTTATTAGATAACTTATTAGTTAATAACTTATTTCAGATATTATTAGATAACGTTAGCCATAGCGTGAGAGAGGATAAAAGGAGCCTTAAAGGGACAGAGATATCCAGAGCAAAGGTGCTGGACGCAGCCACCAGGAAGTTTCTCTCCGCCAGCACGACAGTGGGCGCACAAGGAGGGAATTGTCAGGGAGGGGGGGGGGAAGCACCAAGCCATTACGACTATATAGCACTGGGAAGGAGTCAGGATAAGGGTTTGGGATGGGACGGGGGAAAAGGAATGAGGTGCAACCACTTGGACGGTCGGGGATTGAACGCCGACCTGCATGAAGCAAGACAGTCACTCTACCGTTCAGCCCACTTGCTTGGAGAAAGAAGGAAAGATAAATGATGAACCAGCCAAATGGGACTTAATTCTCTCGAATGAATCAAGACATTTTAGAAGTCGGGTTTAAAGCTGACCTGTGACTGAACAGCCTCTTGAGTAAAATACTTGAGGTTTTGAAAAATACTTTTATCTACGTGATTACAAAATGTGACAGCTTGACATGACAGGGTTACTAGTGCATGATCTAACAAGGAGGACAGCCTCGTCCTTGTCGATACCTGTAAATGTGGAACCTGGTGGACAACTGTAAAACGTACCAGAATGATTTGAACAAACTGCAACAATTGTCTAACAGATGGTTGCTAGAGTTTAATTAGGCCAAATGCAATGTATTTAGGAAGGTGCTGATAAATAAGAACAATATAAAAAAAGAAGTTGCAGGTCTATTATCCCAAGTGAGGCCCCCTCATAGTTATGTCATCCAAACTCCCTTACATATCTAACCCACACTTACATTAGAACACTCGAGCTATCTTGAGTGTTGGGGGTTTTGTTCAGTGCTAATGAAATGTAGTGATAACACTAGACGGTAAAAAAAGGTACCATCTGGAATGGAAAATTCTCCAGGAATTGGGCCGCGTAAAAATTGCCCCCCCCTCCCCTCCCACTTGGAATGGGAGGGGGAGGGGGGGCAGGTTGATTAGACATCACCTAACATAATACAGTTGAAGAAAGCTTAGATTTTTGCTACTAGACTCATCTTATGACTGAGGGGCGTGAGCTGCTGTAACAAGGGAAATATTTGGTCCTCATATCACTGGACGGAAAAAATGCAGATTAAATATCATACAAAATTCTCCTATGGAATTCACATGGTAGACAGAGACTGCAGTTTGACACTGAAAGAATAAGAGAATAGGAAGACAAGAGAAAGGGAAGACAAGAGGGAAACAAGGTAGGTACAGGGGTCACAGGATGTCATAAATTTGAGTGTAAGGATAGTGACGTGGAACAGATGAAGAGGTGAAATACTGGAGGCAGACTTCTGCAATACATTGGGCATACCGCGAGGGGATAAGGAACAATTTCGCCGGTCAACTGAAGGCTGAGACGCGAGACCCCAAGAGCTGAAGTTCAACCCCGCACAAGCACCGATAGGTGACCCGCACTAACATGTTGAACACTTTTAATTAATGCAAACACACGAGCGCTCTACATAATGAGGCCAAATTACCCGTGTTTGAAGCATGGACGCGGTAATTACCACCATTCCCGCTCTGTTTACAATATTCACAGGCACTTTTGGCGCCATTCACAGAGCACTCATCAACTTCCAAACGCACTTCAGCCCGTTCCCTCTCTACCCTTCACTATGCAACCCGTCCTCGGGCCAAGTCCATTCTATCCAGCGGTCGATCCCCAAAGACGCATTCACCAATTTTAACATTCTCTTCATTCAAAACAGAACTTTTCTCAAATATAAATTAATATTATTATATATTAGCATATGCGCATATTTAAGGCTCTGGTTAAGTTAGGAGTTTAGGTTCTGTTGGCGATTATTTGTATTTGTAGTACGGGGGTGAAGCATTTACAGCGTTGTGGTTCGAACAAAAGTCGTCAGCGAAGCACTTGTTCCGGAAGTGTTCGGACGTCACCAGTTGCGAGTCGTGTGTAAACCGTTTTTCATTCATAAACGGTGGGGTTTGGCGGGTGTTTGGAGTGGACTTTGGGTCTTTGTTTGGAGGACGGGTTGCACTATGATGCAGGTATTGACCACGCACGCGACCTTTAGTCCTGCCGTTAGCGAGATGAGAACTTCATCCCAGCCATCTCCGGCCACCTCCCGGCACCCAGACACACACGGCCAATACCGAAGAGCAAAGGTAGTTTTTGTCCCTATATTGCTTCTGGCTGGATTCCGCTCGGGATGTTTAGCACTTGTTATTGGTAGTATTTATTGTTGGATATATATATATATATATATATATTATATATATATATATATATATATATATATATATATATATAATATATATATATATATATATATATATATATATATTATATATATATATGAAAACTCACACCCCAGAAGTGACTCGAACCCATACTCTCAGGAGCGACGCAACTGGTATGTACAGGGACGCCTTAAACCACTTGACCATCACGACCGGACAATAAGGAAGTGATAGCCGAGGCTATATGAACCACTTCCCCGCCGGCACTCGGACGGTAATCTTGGGCATAGCATTTTATCAAATCACCTCATTTTTTGGGGCAACACGTGAGGAACACAAATGCAAACAAGCCTGAATGGTCCCCAGGACCAGATACAACTGAAAACTCACACCCCAGAAGTGACTCGAACCCATACTCCCAGGAGCAACGCAACTGGTATGTACAGGGACGCCTTAAACCACTTGACCATCACGACCGGACAATAAGGAAGTGATAGCCGAGGCTATATGAACCACTTCCCCGCCGGCACTCGGACGGTAATCTTGGGCATAGCATTTATCAAATCACCTCATTTTTTGGGGCAACACGTGAGGAACACAAATGCAAACAAGCCTGAATGGTCCCCAGGACTGGGGTGTGAGTTTTCAGTTGTATCTAGTCCTGGGGACCATTCAGGCTTGTTTGCATTTGTGTTCCTCACGTGTTGCCCCAAAAAATGAGGTGATTTGATAAATGCTGTGCCAAAGATTACCGTCCGAGTGCCGGCGGGGAAGTGGTTCATATAGCCTAGGCTATCACTTCCTTATTGTCCGGTCGTGATGGTCAAGTGTTTAAGGCGTCCCTGTACATACCAGTTGCGTTGCTCCTGGGAGTATGGGTTCGAGTCACTTCTGGGGTGTGAGTTTTCGGTTGTATCTAGTCCTGGGAACCATTCAGGCTTGTTTGCATATATATTATATTATATATATATATAATATAATATTATATAATATATATAATATTATGTATATATATATACATATATATATATATATATATATAATAATATATATGTATATATATATATACATTATATAATATATATATATATATATATATATATATATATATATAATATATATATTATATATATATATATATATATATATATATATATATATTGTGGTTGTGTGTCTGACTTCCCTCTGTCAGTCTTTGTCTGTCAACCCTCGGGCCGTCTGACTTTTGATAATGTTGCAACCCGTCCTCGCAAATTCGTATAGTCAATATTGACTTATTAGTTACGTACATAGGTGACATACTAAACATAATAGTTTCCCTTGAAAAGCTTCATAGAAAACACCGACCTTACCTAACCTACTTAGTATGTTAAAATAAGCATCTTATAGCTTCGTAATTACAATTGTTACTTAACCTATTATAGTTATAGGTTAGGTAATAATTGTAATTACGAAGTAATAAGATGCTTATCTTAACATACTAAGTAGGTTAGGTAAGGTCGGTGTTTTCTATGAAGCTTTCAAGGGAAACTATTATGTTAAGTATGTCACCTATGCACATATTTAATAAGTCAATATTGACTATACGAATTTGCGAGGACGGGTTGATTTGTTGACAAGAGTCAATGAAACGCACCTTTTAGAGTCGGGCCATAATAAAACTGTACAATGAACTTTGAAGAGATAATTTTTCAACTTCCTTCTCAAGTGAAGAAAAAATAGAGAATATGTGCTGGAATAATTATCTCACGCATTCTGTCATAGTCAGTAGAATTTGTCTACAAGAAATAGTGTTACCAAAGTATACTAATATCTATACTAGAACAGAGAATGTCCAAAGTTAGAGGTCAGATGCTTGGGGCTGGTCTCACCCAAATTTGCAAAGGGAATGGTCATAGGTATGGGACGGACATAGGCTAATCGGGGAAGGCCCAAGTTAAATGCTTTAAGAAATATTAGCAACTATAAATACCCCCCCTATGCCATTTTCATGAAGTTTTTCATACGGCGTATAGAGTTTTTAATCTCATAATGTTAATATAATTTCTTTGACCCATTCAGTTGTTTCAGTGCTTGTTAATATATTTTCTGAGAGAAGGGGAAGAGCGGGGGGGGGGGGGGGAGGGGGGATAGATGAATATGTAAATGGATGGATAAATATCCATGCGATAGATGGATAGATGACAGAAAGACAGAGCATCACTAGTGCCACCACCACTACTGCAATATTCAGCATAACCACAACCACCACCACCACCACCACCACCACCACCACCACCACCACCACAACACCCAAGAGAAACATGGGCACCAACACTTACCTAGTGACTTACTAACCACTTACAGTCACCTTCACCACTTATACTCTCGGTTCTCCCACTTACCACCACCGACACCCCCAACACGGGATAACCCCCCCCCCCCCTAGCCTCATCTGCTGTGATTTATGTCTGCTTCCTCCCCCCCCCCCTTCCTCTCCTCCCTTCTCCCCACCATCCCTGGGTCTGGAGCCGTGCCAGCCTCTTCCTTTGCTACTCAGCCCGCCCCTTCCACCCTATACACCCCACACACCCCTCCCACACACCCCACACACCCCACCTACCCCACTACACAATCACCCACCCCACTACACAACCTCATCCCTCCACTACACTTCCCAGAAGACGGCGGCAGTAGTGGTGATTCACCTCGTCTGCTCCTTAGGTAGTGTCTCAATTTGTCCGCCAAGAAACCCATCTCATGCGTGATATCTTTAGCTATGTATGCCAAGATCCAGCTAACCACATACAGACATATATCCAAATAGACGATCATATGCAGTCAGACAGCCATTATCATTCAGACAAACACACATAAGATGGAAAGATCCAGCCAACCACACAGCCAGCCAGTCACACAGCCAGCCAGTCACACAGCTAGCCAGTCACACAGCTAGCCAGTCACACAGCCAGCCAGCCACACAGCCAGCCACACAGCCAGCCAGCCACACAGCCAGCCAGTCACACAGCCAGCCAGTCACACAGCCAGCCAGCCACACAGCCAGCCAGCCACACAGCCAGCCAGCCACACAGCCAGCCACACAGCCAGCCAGCCACACAGCCAGCCAGTCACACAGCCAGCCAGCCACACAGCCAGCCAGCCACACAGCCAGCCAGCCACACAGCCAGCCAGTCACACAGCCAGCCAGTCACACAGCCAGCCAGCCACACAGCCAGCCAGCCACACAGCCAGCCACACAGCCAGCCAGCCACACAGCCAGCCAGTCACACAGCCAGCCAGTCACACAGCCAGCCAGCCACACAGCAGCCAGCCACACAGCCAGCCACACAGCCAGCCAGTCACACAGCCAGCCAGTCACACAGCCAGCCAGCCACACAGCCAGCCAGCCACACAGCCAGCCAGTCACACAGCCAGCCAACCACACAGCCAGCCAGCCACACAGCCAGCCAACCACACAGCCAGCCAGCCACACAGCCAGCCAGCCACACAGCCAGCCACACAGCCAGCCAGCCACACAGCCAGCCACCACACAGCCAGCCAGCCACACAGCCAGCCAGTCACACAGCCAGCCAGTCACACAGCCAGCCAACCACACAGCCAGCCAGCCACACAGCCAGCCAGTCACACAGCCAGCCAGTCACACAGCCAGCCAGTCACACAGCCAGCCAGTCACACAGCCAGCCAGTCACACAGCCAGCCAGTCACACAGCCAGCCAGTCACACAGCCAGCCAGTCACACAGCCAGCCAGTCACACAGCCAGCCAGTCACACAGCCAGCCAGTCACACAGCCAGCCAGTCACACAGCCAGCCAGTCACACAGCCAGCCAGTCACACAGCCAGCCAGCCACACAGCCAGCCAGTCACACAGCCAGCCAGTCACACAGCCAGCCAGTCACACAGCCAGCCAGTCACACAGCCAGCCAGTCACACAGCCAGCCAGTCACACAGCCAGCCAGTCACACAGCCAGCCAGTCACAGCATTCAGGCACTCAACAAGCCAGACGTACAGGAAGGAGCAAAGAAAGAGACGATAAAATCGTTTTCAGAAACGTCTAAGTCCTTCCTGACTGTAACTTTAATCCAAGGTTCTTAATTAAAAAACTTTTCTCTCTCTCTTAGAGAGAGAGAGAGAGAGAGAGAGAGAGACAGAGAGACAGAGAGACAGAGACAGAAATAAGGGACAGACATGCACGAATAAAATCAACAATGGGCAGTAAGGAGAAAAAAATCGAGGGAAAATATCAAGAATTAAAAAACTGTAAATATATCATTAGAAAACGAGGCATATAAAAGGGACGTAATAAGAGGTTAAAATAAAGGGAATATATAGCACAAATCTCTACATTCCCTATGTTTCTCTTCACTTGAGAAGGAAGTTGACAAATCAACTCCTTACCTTGAGGTGATTTCGAGGCTTAGTGACAGCGCGACCCGATCGTCGACCAGACCTCGTGGTCGACGACCAAGGTTCTCTCAAGGTTCTCTCAAGACAGTCTACGGGCTCACCATAGCCCGGGCTACTTGGAACTTTTGGTTCCAAGTAGCGAATCTTGAACAACAACAACAAGGTGAACTCTCCAAGGTTCATTTTAGAGATGCATTACAGTCTGGCGCTAAGAGATGCGTTACCTCCGTCATGTCCACATGTTCGAAGTAGAAGTGAATACAATATAGCTGTTGTTGATACAACGTCAATGGAAGTGTAAACATGGGCGAGGCCATCCATAGGCGGGTCAGAGCAAAACTGTGAAGTGAACTTTGGAGAGTTAATTGCTCAATTTCCTTCTCAAGTGAAGAACTTAAGAAATATAGAGAAGATTCGTGCTAGAATCGTTGATCTCACCCGTTCTTTAATATTCATTAACATACATATATAATGTGTGTGTGTAACAGAAGGGCATGGATCATAGTAGGATTCCTTCCATTGTTAATTATCATTATTTATAATAAAAATAATATTATAAGTATTGGTTGTATTAATGTACTAATGCAGTAATTATCATTGTAATATAGTTGTTGCTGTTGAATAAACGTGATAATAATATTTTTAGCTTCTCATTTGGGCACGCTGTTGAATATTTAATTCTTTAACTGGCGGAAATTTGGTAGCCATGTCTAGTCTCCAGCAGCCACGCTGCTGTGGAGCGGGGAGCGGACCTGCCCACTCCCAAACTGTGAACAAAATAACATCCCCTTGANTATTACCTACAGTTACCGTGGCTAGAAGAATACAATATTTCATCCACGTTTTGTACAAATAATTTTATTCAGGGCCTGGGGCAAGAAGGTAATAAGCAAACCTAACAACCTACACATATTATAGTACATGTATGTTCAAAATTAGGCCTAAGATTCAGATATCGCAATTTCAACGTTACCAGCTGATATCTGGTCTGGTCTTTATAAAAAAAAATATAGCAATGCGAGCGATTGTGTTTCTGGACTCGCAGAGAAACACGAGTGTTAGTGAGCAGCACACCAGGAAGTCCAGAGGAGCACATCACTGTACTTCAGCACATCACTGCACTATGATGTGCTTGACGTATGTGAAGATGCGGTAGTATGTGACGTACTGTGGAGGAGGGAAGGCAGAGTGGGTGGGGGCGTGTGTCTTGGGGGGAGTCCAGAGCTGGCGGTGGTATCCCATCCATTGTCATCACATTGCCTCGTTTATATATCACGTCTTTGTGATTTTATTGTGTAACTCGTCATCAGATTACAAATCTAAAATTTCCAGCATTAAACTACGTCTGCTAGTCTTTGGTCCAGTTGTAAAGCCTTTCTAGATAGAAGCTGTTGTTTGTGTTCTCATATAAAGTGGCGGTAACCCCGTGGATAGCACTATTCAAACTATGTGGGATTGTAATATTTAAATATTTATTGTCTTTCCATGATAGGAATCATCTATGTTGCTCGTTTGTTTATTCGAGTCTTGTCTGTCTCCATTGTTCTCCTGTGTTCCTTCACCTTCCGCCTCTTCCTTCTTCGTGGCAAGACAGAATGGGAGGTAAGAAAAAGCTAAGAGTGGAGGAGTGAGTTAACCCAGGCGACGGAAACAAAGACAAGCAAAATAAGCAGAATCGAGAAGCGCTGACAAAGGAAGAAAATTATGAAGTAATTTACTATTGCCTGGAGTGTATTAGCTGTCGGGCCGACTTGATTCACAGTCACCCGACGACCTCATCTCCAGCGACGAACTGGCTTTAGTGAGATCTATTAAGTATCTTCAACCTTCAGCAGTTGGTCTGTAACCTCAGCAGAGCTCCAACAATCGTCCGGCATGCGTCAGTTCGTGTGTGTGTCTACTCCCCCACCCAATACCACCTCCAGCCTGTAGAGTTTCTCAAGTTCAAGTGCGTTTATTGAGACAATAAAATACATCTCAAAGGAATAGAGTAGCTTAGGTTACTTCTCCCCTCCTGGGTGGAGTGTCTCCTCTCCACCCCCGCCCTCGTGGCCCGAAGTCCTCCGTACTTACTAACCTAACCTAACCTGGGGCTTCATAGTTAAGTCACCCCCGAGGGGCTGGTGGGGCTGAGCCGTCATGTGGTCTCGAGGGGGGGGGAGGGTGTTATGCGGCTCCTCGCATGTTTTGCCATGAGGCCACATGCTCATACTGGCCTGTAAACACGCTTGTACTGGCTCCCGTTGACTCGTAATGACTCGCTGTTTCTCACTGACTCATACTGAATCTGTTTCACACCGACTCCTGCTTATTCACTACTCGTACTCTGTGTGTGTGTGTGTGTGTGTGGTGTGTGTGTGTGTGTGTGTGTGTGTGTGGTGTGGTGTGTGTGGTGTGTGTGTATATATGTGTATTTGCTTACAGGATTGAGTTCAGTTCGTATCCCGAATTGCACATAATTGTCCATGGATGGCTACGTTGAGTATAGGAGAGGTAAGATTAGTTTGTTGCAGTTTTGGATAAGCTCTTCAAAATACTAATAATATTTATCGTATATTTTTGGTAACAAGTTCATATTTTGTACACACCCTCCAGTACTATCATGTTTGGAGGCCGGGTCGCATTTTAACGTATACTCTACGTAAGGCCAAAAAAATCGTCGTACTAGAAAGTGGTAGCGGCTCGCGAAATTGACATGCTGTCCCGTTTTCTATTTTGGGTCCTCTGGTAGGTTAGGAGAGGGCACTTTAGTACGATCATCCCTTTGAGATGTGTTTTATTGTCTCAGTAAACGTACTTGAACCTTAGTACGACAATTTTTTAACGTTGGGGAATCATAGGAGTACGGGGTGTATAACAGTATGTTGACCAGACCACACACTAGAAGGTGAAGGGACGACGACGTTTCGGTCCGTCCTGGACCATTCTCAAGTCGATTGAGAATGGTCCAGGACGGACAGGAACGTCGTCGTCCCTTCACCTTCTAGTGTGTGTGGTCTGGTCAACTTACTTTAGCCACGTTATTGTGACTCCTCGCCTGACAGTATGTTGTAGCGAGCGGGCGCAATCCTTTATCTCTGGTTAATGTGTGTGCGGTTGTGTGGTGTTGGTCCACAGCGGAACTTTAAGCTGAGATAAAGACAGGTGATTAAGGTCATTAGTGGCCCCCACTATAAACCACCTACCTTCCCCTCTCTCCAGGTCCCCACCACACCATATTAAAACAATCCCTTATATTTTTTAAACTCATTTCCAGGTGCTGAGCCTGTATGTGTCGTATCCCTTGGTGGTTGTATTCCTTGATTGTATACATGGTTGTATTAGTTGGTGATTGTATCCCTTCATGATTGTATATCTTGATGAGTGTATCCCTGGATGATAATTCATGCCCTTTCATGAAAATGTGAACCCGATGATGTTGGTGCTGTATCCGTTGAGTTGACGTGCCTCCCGTTAATGTTAATGGGAGCACCCGTTAGTGCTAATGGGGTACCCGTTGATGGTAGGGGGATTCCTGTTGATGCTAGTGTTTTGATGTAGTGATGCAGAGGGTTTTGGCATTGATACATTTGTGTACGGGTTTGGCCCTCTTTGTCAGCAAATGTGGTTACTATAAGGGTCATACAAGTGTATATATATATATATATATATATATATATATATATATATATATATATATATATATATATATATATATATATATATATATAGTATTACTAGTTTGCATATCAACACTCGATGTATTCTTATACACTTCTCTCTTGATATTGATACTTGTTACAGTACGCTATCGCCTTTGACCAACTATTTGTAATTATTATTACTCTGTGCTCTAATGGTATTGTGAAAATAATCTTTCAGATTATTATACTCTAATACCTACACCTGGTATTGGGTACCTATTTATTGCTAGGTGAACAGATGCATTAGGTGTTGGGAAACGTGCTACTTTATTTCTGTCCCGCCCGAAATTGGAACCCAGAATTCCCGATTGTGAGTTGGGAACGAACCCGACTGTACTACCATACACGATAATGTAGGATGACATGTGTTTTATAATGATCAGTATAGCAAAGTACCTCTCTCCCTCCTTCCTTCTTTCCTTCCTTCCTTCCCTCTCCCCTTCCATCCTTCATTCCTTCCCCCCTCTTCGTCCTGTCTCAGGTCTGCTCACTCTGGTAGCTAGAATAACTGCCTTAAGATTTTATGACTAATATCTTATATCTAATTTTTGAAGGTGCTGTACGCTTTAATTATATTTTTATTATTACGAATCCTTGTTCGTAACTATGCTCATGCTCTCTCTCTCTCTCTCTCTCTCTCTCTCTCTCTCTCTCTCTCTCTCTCTCTCTCTCTCTCTCTCTCTCTCTCCCACGACACACATCCCACATTTATTGTTGTTTGAGATTCAGCTACTGGGAACCAAAAGTTTCAAGTAGTACGGGCTATGGTGAGCCCGTAGTGGCCGTACTTACCTTGCACAGGAGCAGGAATTTGCTTGTCAGATTCATACATTTAAACATTGATTGTAACCATGATATATATATATGCTTCAGCCTACGCTTTAGACCTATTTTCTTGTGTATGACCCTCTGTCCTGCGTGACAGTGAATACCAGCATTATCCTCGCTTTAATAAGACTTAATTGAAATCCTCAGATTAGGCAAAATTGTAATTAATTTTGTCAATAAAGATGTTAATAATAATAAGGGACTGTAATTTGATGGTCGTACCACATTCCATCCCGCCCTATATTCCTTTGGCTCATCCCCACCCCCTCACTCTCACACATTCCCACCCTCATTCCCTCTTGACACTCCAACCCTCCCTCCCTCTCCATCGCTGCTCGCCCCATGACCAGTCGGTAATCCCACTTGACCTTTAGTGTTCCAGAAATGTTAAGTTGCTTCTCGCGATGGTCATTTGTTGTACTTCTTGGTTGTCCCTCTGTCCCCCTTCCCTCCCAGTTACTTTACGGCAGATGTATCTCACCATACTGACTGGTATAACTTGTAATATATTCATTAATATGAGTCAATGAGTATTGCTGTATGAGATACGTGCCATACATCATTAGATGAAGACTGAGGGGTCGGTGAGCAAGGTCATTAGACGTGAATAGAGTGAGGAGGAAATTTGCGTAAATAAAAGGAAATTAAAAGGGTAATTCAAAGCACGACTGGAAGGCAAGTCAATCATAGAAGAATGAATACCGAGAAAGGGAATGCGCGATGTTTTGTGGTCAAAGGTTAATGTCAACACCTCGTACAGGTGGGTGTAGACTAAGCCAAAGGTCATGTAGCCCAATTTATAACCACATTTCCTCACTGTTACAAAAAAACAGACCGTGGAAGTACTGCTTAAGCTTTTGGCTAAATTATACAAAAACAAATTAGAGATAGGAGAATTAAACAAAAATTGGACAAAGGAGACTTTACGGCCATATATAGTATATATACAACCTGTTTGAGACCCACTTTTGAATATGCATCCTATCATGGAACTCTCACCTGAAAAAAAAACAATACCAAACTGGGAATGGCCCAAACATATGCGACAAGGTTCCTTCGTAAGGTGGGGGCCGTGAGCTACAAGGAAAGTTGTTGTTGTTGTTAAAGATTCGCTACCTGGAACAAGACGTTCCAAGTAGCACGGGCTATGGTGAGCCCGTAGTGGATGTACAAGGAAAGGCTGAGGGAACTGGAGGTAGTACATCACCACACTGGAGAGGAGGCTTAGAGAGTACATAATACAACATACAATGTTCTCAAGACTTACGGGCTATTCATGCCCGTGCCACCTCCTGGGTTATCTTGAGATGATTTCGGGGCTTTTAGTGCCCCCACGGCCCGGTCCTCGACCAGGCCTCCACCCCCAGGAAGCAGCCCGTGACAGCTGACTAACACCCAGGTACCTATTTTACTGCTAGGTAACAGGGGCATAGGGCGAAAGAAACTCTGCCCATTGTTTCTCGCCGGCGCCCGGGATCGGATCCGGGACCACAGGATCACAAGTCCAGTGTGCTGTTTGCTCGGCCGACCGGCTCCCGGGTCGTGGCTTAATCTTTATCAACCATTCGTTCTCAAGATGTACGGGCTCACCATAGCCCGTGTTACTTGGAACTTATTTTACTGAGTAGCTGAATCTAAAACAACAACAACGGTTCTCAAGATTACGGGTTATTCATGCCCGTGCCACCTCTTGGGTGGCTTAATCTTAATCAATCAATCGGTTGTAAAGAGAATTGACAAATATGGTTGAAAGCCAGGAATACCAGCACTAGAGAGATCAATGAGCCACAGAGATGTTATAAAGAACTTCTTCAGTGTTTGGAATATCAACAAGCTGAACCAGTTCGACAAAGACACGGTATGAAGCTTAATGTTTACACAATTTATAATGTAAATATAATAAGAAAAACGGGATCTAGGCCATTGCGTTAATCTAAGAAAGTTTATAACGCGGGGCTGCTAGGAGTCAATGCTTGTAAGCACATCTCGGCGAGTGGCTCTAGGCGAGTATGCACACACACGACCCACCAAAGATCCCCCGTGGCATAACACCGTTCTACTTTCTCTCTCAAAAGCACTAACTTGGGCTTACAAGAAAATTGCATCTGGCTGAATACCCCCAATTACTGGCAATTGACCACCCCCGACAGGGCCGGGAGGAGCCCTGGCGGACCCTTTACACTGCCCTCCAGGAAACGTCTTTCAGGCTTCCCGGAAGTCCCTTACATTGTGGCATTCGGTACAGCTGACAGGTTTCTGGGGTGTGCGACAGGATCTGTTTTTGTGTGGGCCCTAGAGAGGAGGAGGACGTCGAAGAGGAGGAAAATGAGGACGTCCAAGAGGTGGAAAATGAGGACGTCCAAGAGAGAAAAATGAGGACGTCGAAGAGGTGGAAAATGAGGACGTCCAAGAGGTGGAAAATGAGGACGTCGAAGAGGTGGAAAATGAGGACGTCGAAGAGGTGGAAAATGAGGACGTCGAAGAGGAGAAAATGAGGACGTCGAAGAGGAGGAAAATGAGGACGTCGAAGAGGAGGATGAGGACGTGGAGGTGTGTGAGGGAAGTTGGTGTTGGTGGTGTCAGTGGTGAGGGTGTGATGCATAACTGAGTAACTGTTTCGTCTGCATCAGTTTAGTCAGACTGCAGGGGCTAGTATCATCTGATCATGGGGTCCTGCTAATGCCCGTGTCGAACAGGATTTTTTCTACATTTCCCTTTGTGATGTTGCAGACAGATAGGATGTCATTGGTAAGGGAGAGCGAGACTTGAGCTGCCGGGCTCCCTTACCTCCATCTTGCATGCAAAGTGAGGAGCAAGAGTTAGTCCTTGTCCGCAGCTCTGGTGGCTACAGGACCATCAGGTTGCCATAGGGCTGGAGAGTAGAGTTGGTTCTCGCTGGCGTCTTATTCTGTACCTCAAGACTTTATCTTGTTTTAAGTGACTAATTATATTTAATAATAATAATAATTAACCACAGAAGACAGCTCGTCTATAGATATATACCTTTAATACCCTTGACGAACGTCGGAGGCGCAGCGGCTGCTGATCAATATTGCAAATGAAATGCAATGTTCTATACTGTGCAAAATAGCCGCGATCCGCACCTGCGAATCTCCAATTGTAGCTTTTGCGCGTTACTGTTGTTGCTTATTGCATATTGGGAATAAAATTAACTTTATTGTTGATACTGGTCTTTTTCAGAATATATTTTGCAGTAATTGGGATATTTTTCTTGATTTTTATTGGATTATTTGGCCGTTATTGGATATTAGGGCATTGTTAAAGAAATTTGTACTATTCAGTATTACCAGTCACCCAATATCACCCGTCACCCAATATCACCCGTCACCCAATATCACCCGTCACCCAATATCACCCGTCACCCAATATCACCCGTCACCCAATATCACCCGTCACCCAATATCACCCGTCACCCAATACCACCCGACACCCAATATCACCCGTCACCCAATATCACCGTCACCCAATACCACCCGTCACCTATATCACCCGTCACCCAATACCACCCGTCACCCAATATCACCAGTCACCCAATATCACCCGTCACCCAATATCACCCGTCACCCAATATCACCCGTCACCCAATATCACCCGTCACCCAATATCACCCGTCACCCAATATCACCAGTCACCCAATATCACCCGTCACCCAAAATCACCAGTCACCCAATATCACCCGTCACCCATTTTGTTACTTTTTAATTTCCCGTCTCCAGGACGCTCTCATTTATTTCTCAAAAATGTTCTTATCCAATTGTTCCTGTAATACATTAACGCTTACATTCTTCTCCCAGACACGAGCATTAACTGTGGAGTTTTGTTTATTCTTTAGAAAAATTAAGGTAATTAAGTGAGCTGACCTTTGTTGGCACTCCAGGCGGGGAGGAACGACTGGGCACCCATCCCACACTGGTCGCCGCTTCTGGTAATTGGATAACGTGGTTGTAAAGCGATTGACGGATCGTGTTCTGGGGAAACTATGTAGGGTCAGGCTTGAGATGAGCTGCGGGAAGGAGGGAGAGAGCTTGGCTTACATAGGAGAGTCGTAGGAATTATATAGGATAAAGAATTCACTCACTACTCTGTGCGTAAACAGAGTAGTGTGTCTGTGTGTACACAGAGTAGTGAGCTTGGGCGGCACGCACACACCACCAGTTTGATGACTTTGATCATTTTATTAAATAATTTGCTTGATGAACAGTCGTACGGATGGATTAACACGTGCCTGCCTCGTGGTACACAGCCCGCCAGGACACGTGCCTGCCTCGCGGTACACATCCCACCACCACACATGCCGCCTCGCGGTACAGAGCCCACCAGACACATGCCAGCCTCGCGGTACACAGCCCACCAGGACACATGCCAGCCTCGCGGTACACAGCCCACCAGGACACATGCCAGCCTCGCGGTACACAGCCCGCCAGGACACATGCTAGCCTCGCGGTACATTCAGTGAATATTTACCGACATTACCTCTTATTGGTCCTGTTGGGAACCTAATCACATATATTGTTTGTCGTTGTCGCTATTGTGCTGCTTTAACGTCACTATTGGTGTTTTATGTTAATATTGAGTAGCTCAGCCTGGCCGGCGCCTCAGCCTCCCACCATGGGTTCCAGCCCTCCTTTCCTCAGCTTCTGCTCGTTCTTCACTGTCGACGTCTGAATCGTTCAATACTTCAGAATATCTTTTCCAGTCGTTTACCCTTGTGTTGGCCGCCGCCTCACTTCCTTCGGCCCGCCCCTCCTCTCCCCGTTCTGCCCCTCCGGCTCTCTTGATCCATCCAGTCTCTCACACAGTTTGTTCGTAATGAATTGTTCCTGTTCCCTCCGGCGGCTCTTCAAGTAGACCCTTTCCAGCACTTCTTTACCTTCACCACTCTATTACAGTCTATTTTTTTCTCTCCATTATTTTCTTTATCATTACTGCTCCTTGCTCCCCTCTACTGCTCCTTCCAGCCCCTTATATTGCTCTTTCCAACACCCTCCTTTTACTAACCCTTATAGCAACCCTCTTAGAACTCTTCAGTAACCATCTACTGCTTCCAGTACTTCTATTCCAACTCTTCCAGCATCCCTCTACTTCAACTTCCTTCTTCAAACTCTTCCATTGTTGTATCTAATACTAGCCCTACCAGCATCCCTCTTATGCTCTTTTCAGCGTTCCAGTTCCAGTCCTTCCAGTATGTATGCCAAATCTTCCAGCAAGCTTTAATAACCTGTACATTACTTCAATACACAGCCCTCTACTTCCAGAGACGTCTGTCTTCCAAAGACATTCTGACTATCCCTCCACTACCCTTTCCAGTATCTCATTTTGCCCCTTTCAGGACCATACTTCTACTCTTTCCAGCCTCACTTCAACCCCCGTTCCTGGAAGCCTTCACAAACTCACGGATGTTCATACTGAAACACTAAAGGTGTTGATACACTGATGACTGATCATTGTAGTACAGGAACTATCAGTGTAGCTAACGTCTAGAAGCCAGTGGTTGGCTACACTAGTCCGAGCACAGCAATACCTGAACACTGCTTAGAACAACCACTTACGAATAAATCATCTGATCCTCAGAAGCCTGAGGTGTTCAGGAATGCGGGTTCGATTCCATTGTACGACCTCAATATGCGCTCGAAGATTCATCACTTTCTTGCGATTAGAGATGACTGAGAGTCACCTTTACCGAAAGCCGCTAGGAATACCTGCTATCTACATGAAGCAGCACAAACCCAACAAGAACCTCTGAATCGCCTCTGAAAGAGACAGTCGGTCTCTTAATTTGTATGACAATAAAGCAACATAGAGTCGAATGGATGGTGCAAGGGTCGATTGGAGGGCTGACAGTGAGGGCCGAGAGAGAGAGAGAGAGAGAAGAGAGAGAGAGAGAGAGAGAGAGAGAGAGAGAGAGAGAGAGAAGAGAGAGAGAGACTTTTAAACTTTTTCCTCCCGTTGTGATATTTTAAAACATTAATTAATTCTGAAGGCTTTATGACTGTTACAAGTTTCCATGCGGTAGAAAAGGCTTAGAGAATGAATGTCGAGCAATTAAAATTTGCAACTGTGTAGAGTAAGTCAATGGATGGAGTTTAGCCGGAATTATTCAAACATATTGGCAATTGCGAAATTTTAATTCAAACTGCAGCGAAAACTCTTGAAACTTTAATGTGGTCGACATAAGGTTTGTTAGCGTAATGGCGGACATTCTGTAGCCAGGTGAGTGAGAATGTTGGCAGGATTCACACACACACACACACACAACACACACACCACCACACCACCACCACACACACACACACACACACACACACACCACACACACACACATGGGGCCACGGGGCCTCGTGGCTGAGTTGCTGGAAGAGTTATATGCACTTGGGGGTCGTAATCCTAATGGCCCGGGTTCGATTCCCGGCGGAGGCGGAAACAAATGGGCAGAGTTCCTTGCACCCTGATGCACCTGTTCATCTAGCAGTAAATAGGTACCTGGGAGTTAGACAGCTGCAACGGGCTGCTTTCTGGGAATAGTGTGTGTGTATGTGGTGTGTGTTAGAGAGAAATATAAAAATAGATTGGTTAGAATGGCGAGATCCAAGAGCTAATAGCTCGGTCTGCAGACAAATAATGAATACAAATAGTAAATACACACATACACACTTCCTACATGACTAAAAATCCTTTGTTACATTTCCAGGTAAAAGGCCATTATACAGATTTGAGCAGTAGGCGATATTAACCGTTTGAACAATGAACTAGATGAGAGAGTACCCAACAGACAGGACGCAGAGTGTCACCGTAAAGAGGAAGGAAATCGGATTGGCGCAGGGTAGCAAGCGGAGTTCCCTAAGGATCTGTCCTAGAATTTATACTGTTATTGATGTAGATTGATGACCTAACCATGGGATGTAGAATTCTATATGTTAATGTTTGTGGACGCCTCTAAATTAATGCGATGAGTTTGGACAGAAGAAGACTGCAGAATTCTTCAGAAAAACCTAGACGGGCTTTAGATATGGCCCGAGACAGTTACTGAAATCTAGTGCCAGGGAGGTACTGAATCTAGTGCCAGGGAGGTACTAAATCTAGTGCCAGGAAGGTACTAAATTTAGTGCCAGGAAGGTACTAAATCTAGTGCCAGGGAGGTACTAAATTTAGTGCCAGGAAGGTACTAAATCTAGTGCCAGGAAGGTACTAAATTTAGTGCTAGGAAGGTACTAAATTTAGTGCTAGGAAGGTACTAAATCTAGTGCCAGGTAGGTACTAAATTTAGTGCTAGGAAGGTACTAAATTTAGTGCTAGGAAGGTACTAAATCTAGTGCCAGGGAGGTACTAAATTTAGTGCTAGGAAGGTACTAAATTTAGTGCTAGGAAGGTACTAAATCTAGTGCCAGGGAGGTACTAAATCTAGTGCCAGGGAGGTACTAAATCTAGTGCCAGGAAGGTACTAAATCTAGTGCAAGGGAGGTGGGGCCACCAACAGGCCAGCAGCAGAGAGTGGAGAGAAGCCGTCTCCTGAACTCAACTGAAGACATTACCTAGGAGTGGAAGCACACACACCAAGTTTTACCCCAAGAGGCTCTTGCAAACAGGATAACATCAGCGGTATACGCGAGCTATAGTATGTTGTATTTACAAATTAATAAATCAAGCTGGTATATTATCTAATGTAGTGGATTATAATCCCCCAATGAACTATATGTATGTGTTAAATCTATAATTTCGACCTATTGTCTTATGTATGGTCCTCACTCCTGTGTTTCTAGCATTATCCTTGCTATAAGACCTTATTGAATCACTCCGATGAGGCAAATTTGTATATTAATTTTGCCAAATAAAGATTTTAATAAGAAGATATTCGCGAATCTTGCCCCACATGAACACAGCCTTTAGGAACTTCATTAAGCAGGCATTCACAAAACTCTATATGCCACTGAGATGAGACCAGTTCTAATACATGTATCATCGACCTGCTTATCCTTTATTGGATTCGTTGTTTTATTAATTTGTATTTAACTTTAGCTTTAACTTATTAGATAACTTATTAGTTAATAACTTATTTCAGATATTATTAGATAACGTTAGCCATAGCGTGAGAGAGGATAAAAGGAGCCTTAAAGGGACAGAGATATCCAGAGCAAAGGTGCTGGACGCAGCCACCAGGAAGTTTCTCTCCGCCAGCACGACAGTGGGCGCACAAGGAGGGAATTGTCAGGGAGGGGGGGGGGAAGCACCAAGCCATTACGACTATATAGCACTGGGAAGGAGTCAGGATAAGGGTTTGGGATGGGACGGGGGAAAAGGAATGAGGTGCAACCACTTGGACGGTCGGGGATTGAACGCCGACCTGCATGAAGCAAGACAGTCACTCTACCGTTCAGCCCACTTGCTTGGAGAAAGAAGGAAAGATAAATGATGAACCAGCCAAATTGGACTTGATTCTCTCGAATGAATCAAGACATTTTAGAAGTCGGGTTTAAAGCTGACCTGTGACTGAACAGCCTCTTGAGTAAAATACTTGAGGTTTTGAAAAATACTTTTATCTACGTGATTACAAAATGTGACAGCTTGACATGACAGGGTTACTAGTGCATGATCTAACAAGGAGGACAGCCTCGTCCTTGTCGATACCTGTAAATGTGGAACCTGGTGGACAACTGTAAAACGTACCAGAATGATTTGAACAAACTGCAACAATTGTCTAACAGATGGTTGCTAGAGTTTAATTAGGCCAAATGCAATGTATTTAGGAAGGTGCTGATAAATAAGAACAATATAAAAAAAGAAGTTGCAGGTCTATTATCCCAAGTGAGGCCCCCTCATAGTTATGTCATCCAAACTCCCTTACATATCTAACCCACACTTACATTAGAACACTCGAGCTATCTTGAGTGTTGGGGGTTTTGTTCAGTGCTAATGAAATGTAGTGATAACACTAGACGGTAAAAAAATAGGTACCATCTGGAATGGAAAATTCTCCAGGAATTGGGCCGCGTAAAAATTGCCCCCCCCTCCCCCTCCCACTTGGAATGGGAGGGGGAGGGGGGGGCAGGTTGATTAGACATCACCTAACATAATACAGTTGAAGAAAGCTTAGATTTTTGCTACTAGACTCATCTTATGACTGAGGGGCGTGAGCTGCTGTAACAAGGGAAATATTTGGTCCTCATATCACTGGACGGAAAAAATGCAGATTAAATATCATACAAAATTCTCCTATGGAATTCACATGGTAGACAGAGACTGCAGTTTGACACTGAAAGAATAAGAGAATAGGAAGACAAGAGAAAGGGAAGACAAGAGGGAAACAAGGTAGGTACAGGGGTCACAGGGATGTCATAAATTTGAGTGTAAGGATAGTGACGTGGAACAGATGAAGAGGTGAAATACTGGAGGCAGACTTCTGCAATACATTGGGCATACCGCGAGGGGATAAGGAACAATTTCGCCGGTCAACTGAAGGCTGAGACGCGAGACCCCAAGAGCTGAAGTTCAACCCCGCACAAGCACCGATAGGTGACCCGCACTAACATGTTGAACACTTTTAATTAATGCAAACACACGAGCGCTCTACATAATGAGGCCAAATTACCCGTGTTTGAAGCATGGACGCGGTAATTACCACCATTCCCGCTCTGTTTACAATATTCACAGGCACTTTTGGCGCCATTCACAGAGCACTCATCAACTTCCAAACGCACTTCAGCCCGTTCCCTCTCTACCCTTCACTATGCAACCCGTCCTCGGGCCAAGTCCATTCTATCCAGCGGTCGATCCCCAAAGACGCATTCACCAATTTTAACATTCTCTTCATTCAAAACAGAACTTTTCTCAAATATAAATTAATATTATTATATATTAGCATATTGCGCATATTTAAGGCTCTGGTTAAGTTAGGAGTTTAGGTTCTGTTGGCGATTATTGTATTTGTAGTACGGGGGTGAAGCATTTACAGCGTTGTGGTTCGAACAAAAGTCGTCAGCGAAGCACTTGTTCCGGAAGTGTTCGGACGTCACCAGTTGCGAGTCGTGTGTAAACCGTTTTTCATTCATAAACGGTGGGGTTTGGCGGGTGTTTGGAGTGGACTTTGGGTCTTTGTTTGGAGGACGGGTTGCACTATGATGCAGGTATTGACCACGCACGCGACCTTTAGTCCTGCCGTTAGCGAGATGAGAACTTCATCCCAGCCATCTCCCGGCCACCTCCCGGCACCCAGACACACGGCCGGACAATACCGAAGAGCAAAGGTACTTTTTGTCCCTATATTGCTTCTGGCTGGATTCCGCTCGGGATGTTTAGCACTTGTTATTGGTAGTATTTATTGTTGGATATATATATATATATATATATATATATATATATATATATATATATATATATATATATATATATATATATATATATATATATATCTGAAAACTCACACCCCAGAAGTGACTCGAACCCATACTCCCAGGAGCGACGCAACTGGTATGTACAGGGACGCCTTAAACCACTTGACCATCACGACCGGACAATAAGGAAGTGATAGCCGAGGCTATATGAACCACTTCCCGCCGGCACTCGGACGGTAATCTTGGTCATAGCATTTTATCAAATCACCTCATTTTTTGGGGCAACACGTGAGGAACACAAATGCAAACAAGCCTGAATGGTCCCCAGGACCAGATACAACTGAAAACTCACACCCCAGAAGTGACTCGAACCCATACTCCCAGGAGCAACGCAACTGGTATGTACAGGGACGCCTTAAACCACTTGACCATCACGACCGGACAATAAGGAAGTGATAGCCGAGGCTATATGAACCACTTCCCCGCCGGCACTCGGACGGTAATCTTGGGCATAGCATTTTATCAAATCACCTCATTTTTTGGGGCAACACGTGAGGAACACAAATGCAAACAAGCCTGAATGGTCCCCAGGACTGGGGTGTGAGTTTTCAGTTGTATCTAGTCCTGGGGACCATTCAGGCTTGTTTGCATTTGTGTTCCTCACGTGTTGCCCCAAAAAATGAGGTGATTTGATAAAATGCTATGCCCAAGATTACCGTCCGAGTGCCGGCGGGGAAGTGGTTCATATAGCCTCGGCTATCACTTCCTTATTGTCCGGTCGTGATGGTCAAGTGGTTTAAGGCGTCCCTGTACATACCAGTTGCGTTGCTCCTGGGAGTATGGGTTCGAGTCACTTCTGGGGTGTGAGTTTTCAGTTGTATCTAGTCCTGGGGACCATTCAGGCTTGTTTGCATTTGTGTTCCTCACGTGTTGCCTCCAAAA
>WNGS01072847.1:5836903-5848759 GCA_020271785.1 Procambarus virginalis
TCAAATAATACATGTGTGCCTCTTTTTCAGTGCCTCGAGCGTCACCAACAAAGCGGGCGGGAAAGAATGGCGGCCGTGCGGACGCCTATTGTCCCAACGGAATCGTGAAAGGATAATAGTCAACAAAAACGAGAACATAAAAAAAAACAGTTTGGCGAGGTGGATATGACTTCGGAGTGGTCATTGTGAGGTTCCGGGATCATGTCCGCAAGACAGCGAAATGTGGGACAGGTATCCGGTTTGAACTGACGCCGGCCACGCCCGTCTCCCTCCAGTCGTCCCCAACACCAATTTTCACACTTATTTATACACGCAACACTACACAACCACGCGCCAGGTCTTGGAAAACCTGGAATGAGGCGTAAATGGAGCGCCTAGACTCCCCTCACCATTCACGCTCTGAAGCCCTGAACCAGTATATCCCAGTAGAACAAAGTGCGGTGTGTCAGCGGCGCTGTGTCTCCCACTTTGGGAACCTGGAGAACTACATTAACCCCATAATGAGGTATCACAGTACTCCAACATAAGTTGAAAGAAGGCAATTACTGGTGACCAAACATAGTGGATTTGTATGACAAGACACGAGCGATCAAGCAGGAAAGTCATGGATGGGCAACATGGGTTCTCCTGGAGTGTTGGAAGACATTTTATACAATTCCACACAGTGAGAATACTAAATGGAATTAGAGAGTTTCTCTTTAATTGGAAAACAGAGAGTTATGGTGAGAGGAGAGCTCAGAGCCACAATGACAATACCACAAGGGGCGGTACTGGGACGCATACTCTTCCTGGTAAAAATAAATAGCCTAAATATTTCACTTGACCATTCTTAATATTTGCGGATGATGCAACAATATCGAAGATAATTATAACATAGATCACTTAAAATTATACGAAATGATCTGGTTAAACTTGAAGGATGATTGGAGAAATGGCTACTAGACTTCAACTCAGATAAATGCAAGGTAATGAGAATTTAGCAGGGATCAAGAAGACTCGATGAACAATCTGAAATTAGAGGGATCTAAACTCTGTTTATTCTGGCACAGAGGTAGTCTGGTGGCTCTGTCTTAACATAAAGTGTGGGGTGTGGGGTGTGGGGGGGTAACTGTAGGGAGTGACTGGTGTAGAGGGCAGGCAGAGACACTGAGAGTGTAGCAGCATGACACACTGTAGGAGGCAGTGGTGGGTGTTTTCTCCCGGGGACTGGCGGCCACAACCAGGTTAACAGTGAAATTATAACCGGGTTTAGCTGCTGATTATTACACGTCGTGTTGGTGTGTACTCACCTAGTTGTTGCTTGTGGGGGTTGAGCTCTGGCTCTTTGGTCCCGCCTCTCAACCGTCAATCAACAGATGTGCAGGTTCCTGAGCCTATGGGCTCTATCATATTACACTTGAAACTGTGTATGGAGTCAGCCCCCACCACTTTTTTTTTTTTTTTTTTTTTTTTTTTGTGTGTGTGTGTGTGTGTGTGTGTGTGTGTGTGTGTGTGTGTGTGTGTGTGTGTGTGTGTGTGTTGTACTTTCCTAATAGTGCTTAACAGGTCTACGGGAGAGTGAGGACTAGCTATTCATGCTGTCCTCACTGTCAAATTCTTTGTAGAATCTGACATTAAAGTTGTGGATTGAGGTGGCTTCTACAACTTATTTTTTCAGTGCGTACCACCTGTTCACCGGGTACAGGGTACGAGTACCTCCTTACATTCCTTCGAGTACACATATGCGTTTCTAGCTTCCAACTGTGTCCTCTTGTGTTACTTTCTCTCAGTTTGAAGAGGTTTGTCCTTGTCCACCCTAGCTATTTCCCTCTCAATATCTTGTATGTTGTGATCATATCTCCTCGTTCCTTCTGTCCACCAGGGTGTGTTTCATTAGTCTATCCTCGTAGCTTAATCATCCTTTAGTCTGGCGCCAATATTGTTTCAACCTTTTATATTTTTTCAGTTTTGGTTTTATGCTTAATAATGTTAGAGTTATATGCTGGTTTTGTATATTCATTAGTCTAACAAATGCGTAGGTTGCCCTGAATAGTTCTGACTTTGGTTTCTAAACAATGTTGTTATACCTTGCAGCGTCGCATATGCTGCCGATGATACCGTGTTTACGTGCCTCCTGTGTTAATGTTGGAATTATATCCCACAAGGGGGTCACGGTGCGACCCTCATAGCAGGTTTCTACCAGGATAACTATCCCTCTCCCAACTACACGATACATTAGAAAGTTCTCAGTTGCTCAGTCCAAGTTGGGGAGAGGGAGGAGGGAAGGGGGGAAGGGGGAGGGGGGGGGGGCGCGTAAGAGAAAAGGGGGGAGGTGGGGTACAAAGAGGGGCATAAGGAGGGGGTGTGGGGTGCAGGAGGGGGGGGGTGCACAACTTCTCTACCTTGGCCATGAAGCTGGGAACAAGTGCAGGGCCCAGTTTTTGCTGAGAGAAAACTGGTCAGATGACTTCAGCTTTCACGGTCTGGCTGACTGGCTGGCTGGCTGAATTGAAGTGTAAGGACGCGGCGAAGGTGACGGAGGAAGAGCACTTTTTGTTGTTGGACCCACAGGCGCCCTCCTCCGTACTCCCTGGTGACGCTCACGCGCTCCGGTGTGGTGTGGGGTCCTCTACCACCCACAACATGGGTATGGGGTGCATAATAACTGAAGTCAATAAGTGTGTTAGCACTTAGGCGGCTACGTGTTTGCGTTGCACCCCCCAGCGACGGATGCCGTTGTTGCGTGCAGAAAGAAGATCCCAGCTGACCTCTCGCCAGGTCTACACTTGCAAATAGAAAGTATTTTGTCAGGAGGTGGATCGTTGTGTGTGACCTCGAGGGTGTTGGTGAGGACTGGTGTTGGTGGGGCTGGTGTTGGTGACGAGTATGGTGAGGATGACTGGTGTTGGTGAGGATGACTGGTGTTGGTGAGGATGACTGGTGGTGATAACAATGGCTACGGCTGGCTGTACCATTAGTCAAAACTTTCTAAGATATATTGCTGCATAAAACTGAGAGGAATTTTCTTTTTCTTTTTTTTTAGGAAAAGTTAAGAACCCACTTTCCCACAGGATTGTGTTTGTCGAATCTGCATATTTAATCGAGATGTTATATAGCAGGTCTCCAGTATCATCTCCAGTCTATCTCCAGTATCAATAGCATCTATTGATACTGGTAATGGCTCAAAAGGGCCACCACTTACGGGCTATTCATGCCCGTGCCACCTTTGGGTGGCTTAATCTTCATCAATCAATGTGTGTGACGGCTGCTGTGTGAACCACCTCTCAAACACGGTGATGGGTGATGTGGTGTATAGTGAGGTGTTGCCTAACGGGACCACGGAGACCAAACTGGTCAGTATCTAACATTATTTATGAGAGTGCTTGTAATTTATGTATTCACATTAGTTACAAAACCATATGTAGCTTCATGGTAAATAACGAATATAAATGTGTGTGTGTGTGTGTACTCACCTATATGTGTCTGCAGGATCGAGCATTGACTCTTGGATCCCGCCTTTCGAGCATCAGTTGTTTACAGCAATGACTCCTATCCCATTTCCCTATCATACCTGGTTTTAAAATTATGAATAGTATTGGCTTCCACAACCTGTTCCTTAAGTGCATTCCATTTTCCACTACTCTCACGCTAAAGAAAACTTCCTAACATCTCTGTGACTCATCTGAGTTTCTAACTTCCATCCATGTCCCCTCGTTCTGTTACTATTCCGTGTGAACATTTCGTCTATGTCCACTCTGTCAATCCCTCTGAGTATTTTATACGTTCCTATCATGTCCCCCCTCTCCCTTCTTCTTTCTAGTGTCGTAAGGCATAGTTCCCCCAGGCGCTCCTCATACCCCATCCCTCGTAGCTCTGGGACGAGTGTGTGTGTGTGTGTGTGTGTGTGTGTGTGTGTGTGTGTGTGTGTGTGTGTGTGTGTGTGTGTGTGTGTGTGTGTGTGTGTGTGTGTACTCACCTATTAACGCTTAGACAGATTCCACCTGTGTGTATGCGTGTGAGCGTGTGCGCGTGCGTGCGTGCGTGTGTGCGTGCGTGCGTGTACGCGTGATGTTCCCTGTCGTCATCTTGCTCTGGTCGCCGGCCTCACAGATGATTAGCTTCCAGTGAAAACTATCGCCTTTTGCGGTCAGTCGTCAAGGACTGGTTTCCCGCACCAACCCTACACGAGTACACACACACACACACACACACACACACACACACACACACACACACACACACACACCACACACACACACACACTCACACACATACAGCTTTGATACATTAAATAATCCTTATAAAGCCTTTAAGAAAAATAAAAAACTACAAATAATTGAACAGTGGTTTAAAATCCCTGTTTACCGACGTTGCAACACAGATAACAAACAATTAGAAGCTCAGTTAACTGCGAGACACTACAGAAAACCTTAATTCCCTGCAGCACTGCTCAGTAGAAGAGCTGCTAGACTTCAACACGGACAAATGCAAAGTTATTGCTATAAGGATAGATGAGCAGGGAAGGAGGCCCCAAGATGGATTACAGAATAAGAAGGAGACATCCCCTGGGGAAATAGAAAAAATAATATCTGGGAGCTTATATATATATATATATAATATATATATATATATATATATATACAATGGTTTGGGGTGAGGTGAGAACAAACACAGAACACGAAACAATGGGTATGAGGGAAGAATAGATCTGTAACTGCAGAAGGCCTATTGGCCCGTATTTCTTGATGTTTCTATATGGAGCGGAGTCTTGAAGTGGGTAGAATATAGTAGTGCGTTAATTGGCTGTTGATTGCTGGTGTTGACTTCTTGAGTCAACAAGAAGTCAACACCAGCATCAACAGCCAATTAACGCACTACTATATTCTACCCACTTCAAGACTCCGCTCCAATATAGAAACATCAAGAAATACGGGCCAATAGGCCTTCTGCAGTTACAGATCTATTCTTCCCTCATACCCATTGTTTCGTGTTCTGTGTTTGTTCTCACCTCACCCCAAACCATTGTAACATGTCACCTCACCCAAATGCAGGTATTTAAACTCTGTTCATATATATATATATATATATATATATATATATATATATATATATATATATATGACCTCAAACCTGTCGCTTGGGGCACATATTAATAAATACGCCTGCAGTGTACACGAAATTGGCAGCTTTCCAACTACCCTTCAGGAACCAAGATAACAAGGCCTTCGGAACACTGTTTACGACCCTCTCACATCCGGCTTGAAGTTCGCACAAACATCACAGCGAAGATCGGAGCAAGCTTCCAGGTACTCTGGAAGTACCTGGGACTTTGAACGTCCAAAGGGACTTTGGAAGGGACATTGATACAGAGAAGCTGAGAGAACCTAGTCTCACCACTTGGAGGAAAGATGAATCAGGGGAAGACACACACACACACACAACACACACACACACACACACACACACACACACACACCACACATTAACGTCCGGTTCTATCACTAAACAAAGACGAAGTCAGACTTGCGCAATGATTAGTCCCATTAAGGTGTCTTTTATTTATAAAGCACACATGTCTCCCATCTAAGTGAGTTGGAATGACAGACCAGCACCTCATACCACGAGGACGGTGTCCAGCACCTCATACCACGAGGACGGTGACCAGCACCTCATACCATGAGGTGCTGGTCTCATACCTCACAGACACCCGGCATTTTCCAACCGTCAATATTTACTAATCCGTTAAAGCTGCTACCGCCCGCCTGGTGTCACCGCTCGTCAAGAAAACGAACCTACTTAACAGGTGGAGAAAGTAGGTCATAGATGATCCCCAGAGGTCAAGGTCAGAGGGAATGCTGGTCGTGACACGGGGGCGGGGGAACAATTTACAGACCTGTGTATGTATGATTCGTCGTTTACAATTAAGCTTCCGCTTGGTGCTTTCTCCCTCGCTGGCAACTTTGCATTCCTGTCACTGGCTCAGCTTGGCACTGTGATCCACCTCAACCCTCAAACAGACCCACACTCACCCAAGGCAGCTTTCTCCTTGTACCCTACAACCCTAAACTGTCTAAGCTTTCTCCCCGAAAATTACAACCCCCTCACATGCTCAGTACAGCTTTATTCTCGGTCACCACAACTTCTCACATGCTCAGTATAGCTTTATCCTCGGTCACCATAACCTCTCACATGCTCAGTATAGCTTTATTCTCGGTCTCCACAGGCTCTCACATGCTCAGTTCAGCTTTATTCTCGGTCACCACAACTTCTCACATGCTCAGTACAGCTTTATTCTCGGTCACCACAACCTCTCACGTGCTCAGTACAGCTTTATTCTCGGTCACCATAACCTCTCACATGCTCAGTATAGCTTTATTCTCGGTCACCACAACTTCTCACATGCTCAGTACAGCTTTATTCTCGGTCTCCAGAACCTCTCACATGCTCAGTTTAGCTTTATTCTCGGTCTCCACAACCTCTCACATGCTCAGTACAGCTTTATTCTCGGTCACCATAACTTTAAAAGTGACGAGTAAGAACAATACTCTCAGAAATTCGACTATTACGTCTACCTGTTGTTTCGTATGTAACTCTGTTTCGAAAACTTTTCTTTTTTTTTCTTTGAAGTCAGTAGTTTCAGGGGGGAACGGCTCGCTGACTACAGTTCAAGTTGTTCTGTATATAAACAAATTAAACAAATTTATACTTGACCGTTGTGAATAAGTTCATAAAAGAATCATCCTATCACACTGTTATGGTGCTTGTTTCATCGTGATGTGGTGTGTGTGGAGGAGAAGGATTGGTGAGATAGGATTGCGCCATTTAGGTGTTAAGAACTCTCGCAATGCAAATCTGCCATCAGAAAAGGCTTTTGAATTCTGTGATATGCATAAAAATCTACGGTCTTTGCCCCGAATATTTCGTAGCTACCGCTTCATAAAGGGGGTCCCCCGGGAAGCATAGGGGTAAAAGGAGAATTATAGCCGACCCCGACCTCCATATAACTCTTTACGGGCTCACCATAGACCGTGCTACATGGACACTTCGTTCTGAGTAGCTAAATCTAAAACAACAACAACTCCCTTTAACAGTAAGGCATCTTGCAAAGTTTGATCAGGTTGGTCTCGAGCGCCTGGGGTCAGATTTACGAAGAAGTTACGCAAGCACTTACAAACCTGTACATCTTTTCTCAATCTTTGGCGGCTTTGTTTACAATTATTAAACAGTTAATGAGCTCCGAAGCACCAGGAGGCTGCTTATAACAATAACAACAGTTGAATGGGAAGTTTTCATGCTTGTAAACTGTTTAATAAATGTAACCAAAGCCGTCAAAGATTGAGGAAAGATGTACACGTTCGTAAGTGCTTGCGTGACTGCTTTCGTGAATCTGGCTCCAGGCCTCCAGCCATGGAGAGACACACAGCATATTTTATAGGTGAGCGTTACCTCACCAGACCGTGTTTTAAGGTCGAGTGTTAGCTCCTGAGCCCTGCCTTATCAGCCGTCACGTGTCATGTGCAGTCACTCTCCACCCACCTGTTTCCTCTCATAATTACTTAGTAAATATTTTATTGAATTAGACTATACCCCCCTACCTTTAGTTCATTCAATTTCCGCGATCACTACTCTTATGCTAAACAAATATTTTCTCACATTCCATTCCATTTTTTTGTGTTGCTCTGCGTTATACCGCACATTTCATCTTTATCAGTCTTATCAATGTTCCTCGGGCTGTTATATGTCGTTATCATGTGTCGCCGACCCTTGTATAACACTATAGGTCCGCGCATGGGAAGCGGCGTCTTATATAAGAAGGTGCTAAATAAACTACTTAACATATCAGAAATATAGCGTGACGTTCCCAGACATGACACAATTGTACATCACAGACACTATGAGTGTGTGTGGTGTGTGTGTGTGTGTGTGTGTGTGTGTATGTGTTTTGTGTGTGTGTGTGTGTGTGTGTGTGTGTGTGTGTGTGTGTGTGTGTGTGTGTGTTGTGTGTTGTTTTGTATTCACTTAGTTGTATTCACCTAGTTGTGATTGCAAGGTTGAACTGTGCTCTTTCGGCCCGCCTCTCAACTGTTAATAACTTTTTTATAAACACACACACCACACACACACACACACACACCACACACCCACACACACACACACACACACACACACACACACACACACACACCACACACACACACACACACAGGAAGCAGCCCGTAACAGCTGTTTAACTCTCAGGTTCCTATTTACTGCTAGGTAACAGGGTCATGAGGGTCAAAGAATCTGTGCTCATTTTGTATCTCGCCGGCGCCGGCGCTGTGCGTGGTTGTGGTGTGTGTGTGTGTGGTGTGTGTGTGTGTGTGTGTGTGTGTGTGTGTGTGTGTGTGTATGTGTGTGTGTGTGTGTGTAGTGTGTGTGTGTGTGTTTGTGTGTGTGTGTGTGTGTGTGTGTGTGTGTAGTGTGTGTGTGTGTTGTGTGTGTGTGTGTGTGTGTTTTGTGTGTGAGTGTGTGTGAGTGTGTGTGTGTGTGTGTGTGTGTGTGTGTGTGTGTGTGTGTGTGTGTGTGTGTGTGTGTGTGTGTGTGTGTGTGGAGTTACTTATTTGTATATACCCTATTTATGCCTGCACAATCATGCTCTCCGTTTATCATTTAGAACATTGCATCTTTGTCCTGCCTGGCGAGTTCCCAGAATATCATGTCCCCGCCAGGAGCCTGTCCACCAACCTGCAGAGTTTAACCTCCCTCAGCCTGTTCCCTGTAGGACATTAGGTGCGCTGTTCGAGTCTCTTAGAGCCCAGGTGAATAGAATTCATTTAGTATTATGAAGGTTCTCTTCCCACGTTAATGGTGGCTGGTTAATGATTAGATAATGATTCTAATGTCTGATTGTTGGTGTTTGCTGAAGACGTAATGTTGTTAATGTGTTCCTCAGGCGACAGTGTTGATGTTATACTTCCAAATTCTTTCTCATTCACTGTTTCTGGGAGCATTGTTGTTGTTGTTATAGATTCAGCTACTCGAACAAGTTCCAAGTAGCAGGCACGGGCTATGGTGAGCCCGTAGCTTACCTGGCCAGGAGCGGGGCAAGAAGCACGGGCTATGGTAGCCTCTCTTCTGGGAGCAGGATGTTGTCTGTCTGTATTGTCCCCCTCACCACTCCTCTCCTCACTACTTTGGCATTTGGTGTGGTTAGAGGTAATAACCAGTTGTCTGACCACCGCTAGAGCGCTTGTAAATCTCCCCCCAGTCTCCTGCAATCATTTTCGTTACTAACTGTCCTCATAAATTTTTGCAATATCTGCGCTTTTGTGTGTGTGTGTGTGTGTGTGTGTGTGTGTGTGTGTGTGTGTGTGTGTGTGTGTGTGTGTGTACTCGTGTAGGGTTGGTGCGGGAAACCAGTCCTTGACGACTGACCGCAAAAGGCGATAGTTTTCACTGGAGCTAATCATCTGTGAGGCCGGCGACCAGAGCAAGATGACGATAGGTAGCTCACGCACACGTCACGCACGCACGCACGCCGCACGTCACGTTTGACCCCAAACGCACCAGCTGTGTCCTAAAGCTCGTCCACTTTTTATGTTGAATCACACGACTTCATGTTTTTATGATATTTTGTTAAGTATTGCTTTTCACTTTTGTTGCTCCATACTGTTTAATATTAGGTAAGGTTTTAATCTTGATTTTAGAACAGTTGGTACATTGGAAGTGGGGTAAAAAAAAACGATGGGGGATATGTGGAATAACAGAGGACCAAACTGAGTGATAAAATGTAGCCATACAATAAGATATATAAATAGAATAGAAAATAGAAGAATATATATTTTACAAACTCAACAGGGCAAACTTATCCCGCATATTTCCCCCCCCCCACACTAATACTGCAGCGTGAACCTAGAACCAGGGACCCGGCCTCCATCCTACATGACAAGCAGCTCCGCGCTGCTCGTCAACGGCCGCAAAGTGCTTTTGTCAGTTTGCCTTTGAAAGATTTTCAAAACATTCACTCATTTCTGAATGCCCATCCTTGCCTGGTTCTTTGTTCTTTCCCCTTCATGCCCTCTGTCAAACTCATTCCGTCGCTTCCTCATTTTACTCTTACTATGCCACACTTTCCCGCTTCCTATAATCCATTATCCGGTTTCTTCACGTGCTTCAATTTCCCAGCTTCCTCATGTTACTCCACTCCCTTATTCATACTCTTTTGCTACCTCACACAACATTGGAAGCTTTCTCACATACTCTCTACTTCATCAACTACTCATTTATCACGTCTATCCATTGTATGGTAATTCTTTATCTTCTTATTTCCTACTTCAGAATAAACTCGAATGCTCGATCTTAACAATTCTTCACTCAATCCAATTGTTCTATCCGATTAAATAATCTAAATAAAATCCGTCCTACAATATACCGAATTGGGTAAGTGAATTTTCGCAAACATGGAGGCACCTTATATAACCATAAACAGGGAGTACTGCAGGAGAAAATAGTTTTCAGCCTGTGAGTAACCCAACTCGCGAATAAGCAGCATCGGCATGGGAACCTGAACTTTACTATAAAGCTCCACGACTGAACCAACCCGAAGGCGATCAATGGTGCGGTGGGAACGGTTACTGTATATGTTTTAAGGGGGCGATCCTAGACGTCATGGGTTCGAATCCTGTTACGGGCCATTAGGGTTCTTGGTAATTTATGACTTTCGCGTTCCTTCAGTTTTCCTCACGTGTTTAGACTCAAGCGCGCCCGCGCATGTGCAAGAATTCATGGAAAAAAAAAAAACTGTACCAAATGGGTCCGTGGGGGGGTTTGGGCGCACAACCCCACGTGACGTTTTGAAATTTTTTTTTTAAAATAAAAAAATTTACCTCGGCCTGTTCAGACAAACTTGGGCTTGCATACTAGACCAAGTAGTGAGTTCTGGCTATTAGGTACGATGCCATATATATATATATATATATATATATATATATATATAATATATATATATATATATATATATATATATATGCATATAAATGTTATCATTGGGACGCTTTCTGGTGCTATAAAAAAGAGTCCATCCAATTATGTTTAATAACAAAAATTAAAATGTCGTTGTCCAAAGGCAGGTTGTCACGTATTTCAAAAACAGTGGCGGGTGGCCGACAGCCCTACTTACCTCCTGTGTGTGGTGTGTGTGTGTGTGTGTTGTGTGTGGTGTGTGTGTGTGTGTGTGTGTGTGTGTGTGTGTGTGTGTGTGTGTGTGTATGTATGTGTGGGTGTGTTTCCAGCCGCGCACTCAGATGTTACCTTTCAGTCCAATACAGCATGGTGCTTTTCGGGGGGATTTTAAAAGTTATTTTGAGTTAATGGCTGTAGTCATCCAGTAGATTTTAGTTGATTACTATAATGTGTGGGCAGCAATGTTCCTTTGTTGGTGTGATGTGTGTGTACATATCAGCTGTCACCGGACGGGTGGATGAGGTGTGTATATGAGGCAGTCACCCCCCTCGCTTGCTTCCCTCATACATTTTCCTTCCATCTCATGACTTTTATCCTGGGGTTAGATCAGACAGACTGTTGCTACCTGTGCGTGGAGACTGGGCGAGGTCCCCCGCGAGACCACAGAGATACCGCGAGGTCCCCGCGAGACCACAGAAATACCAGGAGTGTCCCGCGAGACCACAGAAATACCGCGAGGTCCCGCGAGGTCCCACGAGACAACGCCTCCTTACAGATTCTTGGACATTATATGCTGATTTTTGTTTACTTTCTATATGGATATTATATCAAATTTTAACAAATCATTTATCAGTATAATTTAAATAATTTAACTTGATTTTTTGAGGCTTTGTTTTGTGTTTATATGGGCAGAGGTATTTTAGTCAGAGAATCATT
>WNGS01072847.1:5855806-5881058 GCA_020271785.1 Procambarus virginalis
AAAAGGAGAAAGGTTTATAACAAGATTAGTGCCAGGGCTAAAAGGGCGAGGCTGTGAGGATAGGTTAAGGAAACTAGACCTCAGAATGCTGGAGGAAAGAGGAAACATAGTGGACATGATCGCAACATACAAGATACCGAGAAGAATTGGCAATGTGGATAAGGACAGCCTCTTTAAAGTGAGAGAAACTAGGACGAGAGGACATAAGTCAAAGGTGAAAGGCAAATAAGTTGAAGAAAGTGAGGAAATTCGTATCCTGTAGGGGTGGTCAACAAATGGAATGAACTGAAAGAAGAATTCTGGAAGCCACCTCCATCCACAACTTTAAGGCCAGATTTCGACAAAGAATTCGAAAGTCCAGAATAGTTAAATTATAACGAAACGGGTACAACGAAGCCAGTAGGTAGGGTATGAACAGCTGGCTAGCTCTCGCTTCTCTGTAGTCACTGACAGGTCAACACTGATTGGAAGTATCACCACCACCAACTGTATCCCGTGCCACCCACCACCACATCACACTCACCACCCACTACTATCCCCACCACCACTGTCACAGCTGCCATCCCCGCCCTCATAACCACAGCCACCACCCCCACCACACACACACATACACACACACACACACACACACAACACACATACACACACACACACCCACACACACACACACACACAAAGAGTACTGGGAAGACGGGACACCACAAGCTTAGCTCTCATCCTGTAACCACATTAGGTAATTACTTAGGTAATTACACACACTACAAATAATCCCATCTCTCTGGTTCAGGGAGAAGAACTGAATGAGGATGTGAAGGTTAAAGTTAGCGTTACACACACCAGCCGGGACAGCACCGCTCCTGTGCCAGGTAAGTCACTACGGGCTCACCATAGCCCGTGCTACCTTGGAACTTTTGAGTAGCTGAATCTAAAACAACAACAAACCAGCCGGGTTTGTGACCCCCACCCAAGTCGACGCACTGCTCCACGCCTCACGCCCGCACTGTGAAACTTTCTACTTAGTTCCCAGCTTGTGCATTGGGCGGACACACGGCGCCGCCTGCCTCCCGGGCTGGGTGTCTCTGCCTGTCAGAGGGATGGCTATCACCCTCCAGATAGCCTGGGGGTGATAGCCACTAGATAATTAGCCATAGATAATTACCTCCAGTAACCAATATTTACCAGTTCACATTCTATGCCAGCCTATTTGAAGCGGTGGATAGTGGAAATTTGCTACGTTATTTACCGTAACTAAATAAAGGTGTTTGTGACACGCCGTTAAGGATGTGATTATATGTGGGAACTAGCCACTGGGGATTTGATTATGCTTTAAACGCAAAGCTTAAACCAAGTTAAAGGTTTAACACTGCCTCTTCAGCAATAATCAGAACTGTAACTACTGGGGTGTTAGGGCAGTACGATAGCTACATAAACAGCTGCACGGCCTCACGTCGGAAGGACAGCGGCTGCTGTTGTTACTTCATGGGTCTTGACGATCCTAGAAAATACCCAACAATGTTTTGGGTTACAGCTCAATGTTATCTTGAGATGATTTCGGGGCTTAGCGTCCCCGCGGCCCGGTCCTCGACCAGGTCTCCTTTTTGTTACACACACCCCTCCAAGAAGCAGCCCGTAGCAGCTGTCTAACTCCCAGGTACCTATTTACTGCTAGGTAACATGGACATCAGGTGAAAGAAATATTTTGCTCATTTGTCTCTGCCTCCACCGGGGATCGAACCCGGAACCTCAGGACTACGAATCCGAAGCGCTGTCCACCCAGCTGTCAGGTGTTGTATAACTTCCGGGACATGAAGCAGAATAAGCGCACGAAACAGCGACTACTTAGCGGGAATATGCCAGCTGGACGCCTTTGTTGGTGAGCGAAGAGGTAGCACTGTCTGGCTGTGGTCGCACGGATGCCTCCAGGCACTCCGTCAACCATGAACAAGGCCAGCGAGGCCCTCAAGTTTACCAGGCCAAGTTCAAGCGACGTCTGGCGGCTGTGGTGCTAATGAGGGGATTCCCAGCGCTCGGTGGCGTGGCAGAGGAAGGTCATGGCCCAGGAAAGAGTGCTGGGTGCTTCACTGGGAAGTTCACGGCCTAAGAAAGGCAGCTGGGTGCTGCATTAGGAAGTTCACTGCTTAGGAAATGGTGTTGGGTGCTGCACTAGGAAGATCACGGTCTAAGAAGGTGGGGGGTAATGGTGTGTGTGTGTTAGACGAGTCGCGCCAAAATTTTTTTCAGGTAATGTTAAACACTCCGCAGCTAGAAAACGTGTAATCTTTCTGTGGTAACTGTTCATGATCATAATACAAATTTACACTGAGGAGGGCGTCAAATGTGTCGTCAGCCGAGTAAACTCGCCTGAAATATCTGGGAGTTACTACAGCAGTAAGCCACCAATTTGACCTTGATACAAACTCAAGTTATAATTTTCAGACTAAATATGAACGCGGTAAAGCTGCAAAGGTGGATGTGGAACATGGCGAGTGTATTCATCAAGGCATTGCTAGTCAACGATGACGTGGGAAAAGCGCCAACATCCGGGTTATGTTCATGGGTGTAGTCGTAGGGGGGACTAGAGTATCTCGTCTTGTTGCCGCTGGGTCAGAGAAACTAACGTGTGTGTGAGTAGGAATGAGAAAGCAAACAAGTTCGAGCTGTCACACTGGGAGAGATTCGACTACACGAACGCAGAGAACCATTCCCGTTCTTTACATGTGTTATTCCATGTAGAAGCGGGTCATTTACTGCCTGTAGAGTGCCGGGTTCCTTGAGCCACACTCCACCCGTCCTCAGACCAAGGGTTGAGTCCGTTTCATCCAGCAGTCGATCCCCAAAGACGCATTCATCAATTTTACATGCTATTCATTCAAAAGAGGAATTTTCTCAAATATAATTAATATTGTTATATATTAGCATAGTGTGATATTAGGCTCTGGTTAAGTTAGGAGTTTAGGTTCTGTTGACGATTATTTGTATTTGTAGTACGTGGGTGAAGCATTTACAGCGTTGTGGTTCAAACAAAAGTCGTCAGCGAAGCACTTGTTCCGGAAGTGTTCGGACGTCACCAGTTGCGAGTCGTGTGTAAACCGTTTTTCATTCATAAACGGTGGGGTTTTGGCGGGTGTTTGGAGTGGACTTTGGGTCTTTGTTTATGAGGACGGGCTGCACATTCACATGCCTGGAGCTAACAGAGTTGTTGGGCAGAAAAGATTTCAACGCACCGCAAAGACTAATCCCTCTTAACTCCAGGCACCCCTCCCCCCCCCTGCCCCAAGAACCCAGCTTCCACAGTCCGCTCTATTACCACCTAATATAGATTAAGGGATAATAGACCGGACCCTTATATATATATATATATATATATATATATATATATATATATATATATATATGGAAGGGAGTACCACCTCTGGCTGGATGAAGGGGACCCATAGCCTCGGAGGAAATCACACATAACGCATTGGAGGGAATGTAGGTCCCCTCCAATACAGTTTCTGTGTGCTTTTCTCCTACCACCCCCTTCCTTTTTTTCTTATGCTTTATATATTATATATATATACATATATATATATATATATATATATATATATATATATAAATATATAATATATATGTAATTACTTCTTGTCGCTATAAATGATTACTGATAAGCTACTAATCACTGTATAACTGACACAAAATACAGGTAATTTGTTGCCGATCATAATTGTTGTGGAGACGTCACAATAAGCTGGCTGAAAATCAGAAAAGAAAGGAATTGAGGCGTCTGTTGGGATAGTGTGGGGGCTATAGGGGGTTGGGGGTTGAGAGTGTTAGTAAGAAAGGCTTGGGGGGGGGAGAGTTGGGGGGGGGTGGAGGAAGAAGAAGGGGGAGGTGCGTAACAACAGCTAAAGCTTTCTCCTGTAACCAGAGCGTCGCTATGTGGGTTTCCAGGCCTGGCGTGGTTGACCCCGTTGACGCGGGTTTCTGTTGACATTAGAAAGTAAGCAGCAGCCAAGTAGGGAGAGTGGGAGATAGAGGGAGGGTGAAGCACAAATGAGAGGGAGAGGGAGGGAGGGAGGGTGATAGAAAGTGAAAACTGGGAGAGAGGAGATCACAACATATATTGTCTTGTTACCGGTAGAGGCAAGGTTTATTGGTAAATTTCCCGGGGGGACAAATTGAAAAACTTACCTACAAAATTTGCCCATACCGGTAACTAAGATGATAGAATTATCATGGTTGTTCGTATTTACTAACGTATTCTTGTTTCAAAACAGCTTTTACCGTCAAAAATCTGGTTGTATGGGTTGTCACCTATCTCCAGTGTTATCTCACCTATATATGGAATACTTGTGGACATGCGTCCTCTCTGAGATCAAGTCTCAAGGCATGATGTGGTACATATTTGTTGATGATATGTTTACATGTTGGAAGGATAGCTGGGAAAATTTCACATGCTCACTTGGGGACTGTCAGCCCCAACGAACTCAATTGTATAGGCAAGACAACCAGGCCCTATTAAGGAACATATAGTCTACCCATAATCAGATCATCACCATAGATATCCTGACGAATACCACCAAAGTAATCGACAAATACAGCGATAATATATAGGTCAAACAAATCCAGCCATCTAACACTAGGTTACACTCTGCCATCTTCGAGAACACGACGAAATATACAATATTCTGCTCCAACCATCATGGAAACATTGGAGATTGGGGGTGTTGAAATGGATCTATTGGTCCATTAGTGAGGTGCCTCACCTTCACCTCAACCCAGGCTGTATATCCCGCAGCAAAAATCTTGTAATCGTTCGAGCTCTGCATATGATAACGATTTAACGAAACGCATCTCTTAGCATCAGGCCAAATAAAATTGTAAATTGAACTTTGGAGAGTTAATTTTTCAACTTCCTTTTCAAGGAAAGGGGAACTATTAGGAACGTAAGACAAAGTGAAGAATATTTTCTTCAATTTTCAAGTGAAGAAAAATAGAGAAAATTCGCGCTATAATCAATGATCTCGGCGTTTGATATCCCGAAACTTTTCATTCACTTAATTATAAATAATAATCTTCCCAGCTTCACTGATTTGCAGTTCATAGTTCGTCTTCTAGTTGCGAATATCCAGTCTAGCTGGTTGCATCTAAGGACATTAATACAAAGAGATAACCCCCTTGAGGTGCCACACTCAACCTACAGGCGAGACTGAACCAAGGGACGTACCTGTTGACTCGCGCAAGGACGCCGTAGACGTTGAAGTACCTGGCTTGATGGTTGAGGTCCTGGCAGAACATGTACCACAGGCACTCCATCACGTTGTCCTTCATCAAGTACTCTCGCATCATGTTCAGCAGAGTGTTGAGGATCTCGCCAATGAACTCAATGGAGACCTTGTTGACCTGTGGCTCCCATTTCTCGCTGACTTTGTGGGGTGCGCCCTCGCCTGGGGCGGTGTGGTTGTTGCTGCCCAGAAGGTGGAATCCACGACCTCTGCCTCGGCGTCACTGGAGAACTTGCGGGCCTCAAGATTATACTCGGCAATGGCGTTAACTTCGTTATACATGAATTTACTGAAGGCAGCGTAGTTGGAGTAAGCGAGGAGGCGGGCACCAAGAGAGAAAATGGAGCGCTTGCTTCGCGACTGTCGTTGGGGTCCAGACCCCATCAGCTGGCTGGTGTAGTCCCCCAGCCAGTGGAAGGTGTCGCGCATGTACTGCTCTGAGGTACGCTCAGCTAGTGTCTCGAAAAGACCTTGATTGCTAATATCGGATGCCATTTCATTGGTAAAGTTGAAAATATGATCAATGATCGATTCGTGATGCTCCTCCTGAGGCTTGGGTACGTCTGGGGTGTCGTGTTCTGACGACTGGTGGGTGGCGGAGTAAACTGCGGCAGGAGGCTGCACCACTGAGAGTTCGTTCTTCACATAGTGGCCATTGTTGGGGGAGTTGGAGCCATCTTCGTGTCCAACTCTTCTCATGAAGTTAGTAACTGTGCCCTCTACTGCAGGGGGCTGGATCCTCACACCAACGATCCCGTCGATATCGATAGGTTGTCCCATCTCTCCCTGTAGTGCTCGAGCTTCAGCGACGCCCGAGTGCCTCTGTGGGAAGTTGGTCTTGTATTCTTTGGAGTTGACGTGGGTGGGTGTCGGGGGGTCGGCGGTGGCCACAGCTTGGATCAAGACGTTCTGCGCGTGCTCCAGGTGAGCCAGAGCGTCGCCGTCACCTTCAGGATCAGAGGCAACTGGACTACCATCCTGAAAGTCGATCTCTGCGATGTGCTGAACAACGCGCCCAACTTTATTCAGTGGCTCATTTGAGTTTTTCATTTGAAGAGGTTCGCGAATTTCTCCTTCCACCACCTCGACTTCGAATTTTTCGCTAGTTCCTACTTCCCTCAGGAGCTGCTCGTTCTCCCGGACTCCGGCGACCAGTACCCAGCAGCCGATACCCACCACCAGGCAGAGGACGATGGTGACGACCGCTACTAGGATGGACACTGCGCGAAACCCTCGCACCCTGTAGGATAACTCCTTATACAGACCCGCCTCCATCTTTGCTTGCTTACGATCTCAAACTATTGTAAGTACGGTTAATATGCAAGTGTTGCTTGGTGAAAGAAAAACAGCGGGCTAGAACGTCGGTGAGTTGCGCGCACTCGGCGGGTGACGGGGAGACTGAGCGGCTCGTGGAGGAGGAGCGGTTTATATTGAGGCGAAGGGAGGGGGAGGGATCCCCACTGGGTCCCTTCAACACCCGCAATCTTCATACTCGGTGCCTGGCACTCCTGATGCCTGGCACTCCTGATGCCTGGCACTCCTGATGCCTGGTACTTGATGCCTGACACTCCTGATGCCTGGTACTAGATGCCTGGCACCTCTGATGCCTGGTACTTGATGCCTGGCACTCCTGATGCCTGGTACTAGATGCCTGGCACTAGATGCCTGGCACTAGATGCCTGGCACCTCTGATGCCTGGTACTTGATGCCTGGCACTTCTGATGCCTGGCACTCCTGATGCCTGGCACTGATGATGTCTGGTACTTGATGCCTGGCACTCCTGATGTCTGGTACTAGATGCCTGACACTCCTGAAGCCTCGTATTAGATGCCTGGCACTCTTGATGCCTGGCACTCCTGATGCCTGGTACTAGATGCCTGGCACTCCTGATGCCTGGTACTAGATGCCTGGTATTCCTGATGCCTGGTACTAGATGCCTGGGACTCCTGATGCCTGGTACTAGATGCCTGGTACTCCTGATGCCTGGTACTAGATGCCTGGGACTCCTGATGCCTAGTACTAGATGCCTGGTACTCCTGATGCCTGGTACTAGATGCCTGGTACTAGATGCCTGGGACTCCTGATGCCTGGTACTAGATGCCTGGTACTCCTGATGCCTGGTACTAGATGCCTGGTACTCCTGATGCCTGGTACTAGATGCCTGGGACTCCTGATGCCTAGTACTAGATGCCTGGTACTCCTGATGCCTGGTACTAGATGCCTGGTACTAGATGCCTGGACTCCTGATGCCTAGTACTAGATGCCTGGCACTCCTGATGCCTGGTACTAGATGCCTGGCACTCCTGATGCCTGGTACTAGATGCCTGGACTCCTGATGCCTGGTACTAGATGCCTGGGACTCCTGATGCCTGGTACTAGATGCCTGGCACTCCTGATGCCTGGTACTAGATGCCTGGCACTCCTGATGCCTGGTACTAGATGCCTGGGACTCCTGATGCCTGGTACTAGATGCCTGGCACTCCTGATGCCTGGTACTAGATGCCTGGCACTCCTGATTCCTGGCACTTTTGATGCCTGGTACTAGATGTCTGGCACACTTGGTGCCTGGTACTCCTGATACTTAGTACTGCTGACACCTGGTACACTCTTGATGCCTGAGACACACGAAGCACCATCATTCTTGGTGCCTGAAACTCTCCTGCAGAACCATTATTCTTGGTGCCAGATATCCTCCTAGAGAATCACTATTCTTGGTTCCTTATGCCCACTCACAGAAAACCAGTTCTTGGTTCCTGATGCTCTCCTGAGGAATCATTATTCTTGGTGCCCGATACTCTCCTAGAGAACCATCATTCCTGGTCCATGATACTCTCTTGAAGATCCATACTTTTTGGTGCGTTCTTCTCACCTGTAAAACCACACTTGTTGACCTTGTCGTTGAGGCAAACCCCATCAGCAAGGCCTTTCGCCTTTGATTAACCCAAAAAATGGTTTCCTTTCTCTTACGACAAAGAACACAGAAGACTTCACCTTCATAACCTTTCCCAGGTTCCATCCCCCCGCCCTCCATCCAGGGGGCGTCTGGGAAAACTAGTTTGTCCGGGGCGGGCATTGCAAAGGATGATTGTGCATCGTTCTCGCGTTGTATTGGGAGGCAAGATGAAGGCCGAACCGGCCCAGTGAACGTGGCCGAACTCATATTAGTGACATATGTGTGTGTGTGTGTGTGTGTGTGTGTATGTGTGTGTGTGTACTCACCTATTTGTGGTTGCGGGGGTTGAGCTTTGGCTCTTTGGTCCCGCCTCTCAACTGTCAATCAGCTGGTGTACAGGTTCCTGAGCCTACTGGGCTCTATCATATCTACACTTGAAACTGTGTATGGAGTCAGCCTCCACCAGCCTGTGTGTGTGTGTAAATCAGGAAGCTGTGTTGATATTGTCGTAGTAAAAGTGAGTACCCTGCATGGGGGGTATCCACTGTCGTGGCGGCGGATGATCTGTTGTGACAGTTTTATAATCCTTGCTATTGCTTGAGATTTACAAGCCCAATTAAGAGTTGGTTATTAGATAATTGTCGTTTGTGGTCAATTACTCGATGTATGAAATTGTGTAGTGATTGTTGTGTGGCTGGAATTTATACCCATAGATGGGGAAATTCTATCATGATTATTGTTGTTTGCGATCTACATCCACACTCAGTAAAAACCTAATGGTATAAATTTATTGTATATATATATATATATATATATATATATATATATATATATATATATATATATATTTTTTTTTTTTTTTTTTTTTTTTTTTTTTTTTTTTTTTTTTTTTAAATGAAGGGGTACCACCTCTGGTGCAAGTGTAGGGACCCATAGCCTCGGAGAAGGCTAGCCTCGGAGAAGGATATATATATATATATATATATATATATATATATATATATATAATGTTTCGTATGGACCAATAGACCTTCTGCAGTTCACTTAATTTTTGGTTCTTTTTTCTTATGTTTTTATATATTTGTAGTTGCCTTTGAACCTCTTCCGTAACTTCCCTCACCCTGGCCTTCCTTGATTCCCTTCCCTCGTGTATTCTTTCCTGGGGCGGTGCCCCCTTAGCCACCAACCCCCTAAGGGAGAGTTGCCCCAATAGGGATCACAACCTAATTGTTACCTAGGTCTACTCTTTTTAACCCTCCTGTGTTGCTACAGCACGCACGCACGCACGTGCACACAAACTCTCACCCCCACATGGCCACTCGCCCGCCCTCTCCCACTCAGGCTCTCACTCTCATTGACACGCACTCTCTTACTCTCACTCTCCTTTCATTTCTTCTCAACCATTACATCCTCTACATTTATGAGAAAAAGTTTCCACTTTCCCTACACTTATATTAAGAACTATATATATATATATATATTTAATTTTCCACTGTAGAGCAGAACAAATTGCCTGATTTCTATAATTCTTAAGATGGTAGAAAGTGGGATGCTTGATGTAACCTGATTGGTGTTCAGATTGCCTTTGTGTTGTCGTGTGACTGGCATTGTGTGTTCTGCGACTGTCTTCTGTTTGTATACCTGTCTCTTTGGCTCTCTCTCTCTTCCATACGCTCTTCGCCAATTTCAGATTTCTATGTTGCTTTATTTTGTTATCCCTCGCATCTTCCACTCTTTGAGTTACTACTCCTTGTCCACCTGTCTGCCGTAGAGGGTCTCCCACCTGTCTGCCGTAGAGGGGCAGGAGGTGGCGTGACGGTGTACTTGTCGCACCGTTCAGGTCCAGTTGTCAGCCACCAAGTCGTCCCTTGAGCTGTCTTCTGCTAGTTTACCCAGCAGTGCGTGTCTGCTTCTGTCTACCAGTGCAGCAGTGAGTTCCACTGTCCACCCGGGGGTGAAGAGTCATTAACTGAAGCAGGGTCATAAATGAGTGTACGGTTATCTAAACTTTCCTTTCCTGAATATCATAAATCATCATTACCATGGAATCTGTATAACTTGGGGGGTATTATTATTATTTAACTCTCCAGTCCGTCCGCAAGTTCTCCCTTCTGCCTGGACTGGTACTGGAAATCCCAGGTGATCGTACCCACGGCTCCAGGGCCCAAGGGGGAGGCTCGGGGCGGCCTCCGATGCCGTCGGCGTGTTTGTGTGCGGGACGCAGCCAGCCGTGCACATCAACGATGCCCTCGTCTCACACCAGCTTTCACAGTGGACGGAGAAAGTTAGGGAGGTAGAGAGAGAGAGAGCGTGGTTGTTATTAATGGGTGTATGGCATAGTGGTGCCTGGCCTCCACTACCATCACCACCGTACACCTCCCCCGGCACCCCTCCTTGTCTTTGTCTCTCTCCTCAACGGCTTTTGATCTTCTTCTTTCTCTTCCTTTCATCCCCATCGTTCTCTTCCTCTTGTTTATGTTTTCCTCCCCCATCTCGTGTCTTGTTCTCTGTCACTTACTAATACTGATCTTGCACTCGTAACTGACCTTTTGTCACCTTCAATGGGCTCACCATAGCCCGTGCTACTTGGAACTTTTTGTTCCAAGTAGCGAATCTTAAACAACAACAACACCTTCTTTCTCTTCATACTTTTCCTATCCTTGTTTCTCGTGCTGAGCTTCCTTGCTGTAACCCTCACCAGCTCCCTCCTTGAGGGGGGAAAGGAGTGCTCTGATTACTCAGGGATACCAGACAGACTGAGGATACCAGGTAGACTAAAGATAGAGACTAAGGATGTCAACTTAGGAACATCAGATAGATTAAGTATAGGAGCCAAAGTAAGGGTGGCAACTAAAGAATATGAGACAAAGAATGGTCCAGGACGGACCGAAACGTCGTCGTCCCTTCACCTTCTAGTGTGTGGTCCGGTCAACATACTTTAGCCACGTTGTTGTGACTCATCGCCTGCATGAGACAAAGAGTTTTCCCGGTGTGATCTTGAGGAGAGGGAGCCCCAAGATGGCTGGTCTAACCCGAAGGTTGGATCAAAGTGTGGAGCACACAGCACCTGTGGCCTCCTTGTGTTACCCAAGATCAGAAGGAAGGTAGGAAACTATTGAGGGAAAGCGCCAAGCCATTACGACTATATAGCACTTGGAAGGGGTCAGGATATAAGGATTTGGGATGGGACGGGAGGGAAGGAATGGTGCCCAACTACTTATGGACGGTCGGGGATTGAACGCCGACCTGCATGAAGCGAGACCGTCGCTCTACCGTCCAGCCCAAGTGGTTGGGCACCAAAGATCAGAGAAAAGTATTGATACTGACTCAGATCCTCCTCTTACCCTCCTTCTCTTAATCCTATTCATCTCTTTCTCTTATTTATCCTCCTCCTTCATCGTCGCTTTTCTTGCTTCTCATTGGCTTTTCCCTTTTCTTCCTGTTATCCTTCTCTGATGTATAGTCATCATTCTTATCTTCGTACTTCTTTTTATTACCCAACTCTTCCTCTTTTATTTTTTTACTTTTCTTATCTTCATATTTTCTTCCTCACCTGTCATCTCTCTATTCCTGGTTTGTGTCTTCGTAATCGTCATTTCCTCTATGAGAGTGGAGGCCCATCCACTTGGGGTGGACGGTAGAGTGACGGTCTCCCTTCATGCATGTTGGCGTTCAATCCCCGACCGTCCAAGTGATTGGGCACCATTCCTTCCCGCCCGTCCCATCCCAAATCCTTATATCCTTACCCCTTCCAAGTGCTATATAGTCGTAATGGCTTGGCGGCGCTTTCCCCCCCCCTGATAATTTCCTCCCTCCATGAGAGTGGAGAGGGTGAGAGGTTTTGTGGGTGAGTGAAAGGAGTAGTGGTTGTTGGCTTGTTTATGTGGTAAAGAGAGAGGCAGGTAGTTAATAGGCCTATACCCGAGAATAGGCCTACAGCCAGTAGTAAACTACTCGATGTAACCACCACGTGGCCCATTGACCATGTTATCAGGATGAGAAAAATCCTCAAGCTTCTTAAAGCCGTTTGCGTATTAGCCACGCTTGGCTGTAGTACAGTAGTCTACGTTCTCGACTCAAAATCGTGGTGACCCTAGTTCAATTGCCGGGTGGGACAAAAATGGTTGATCACGTTTCCTTTGACCTGATGGCGCTGTTCACTTAGCAGTAAATAGTCAACTCTTGTGGGTTGCATTCTGGGAAATGTGAGTGTCTGGATCTGAACGGGGGGGGGGGAAGTGGGGGGGGGGGGAGTGGGGAAGATCTAGATAGGACTGAGTGCAGGCTTCCTATCTCCGAGCAGTCCGTCCTCCTAAGATTTCCCAACGTCAAGAAATGTCGTACCAAAGTCCCCCTATCCTAACCTAGCAGAGGACCAAAAACAGAAAACGGCAATTTCTGTTCAGAAAATGTCAATTTCGCGAGCTGCTACCATTTTTTAGCACTACAATTTTTCTTTTGGCCTGAGGTAGAGTATACGTCACAGTACGACGCTCTATTAGGAGGACCAGTTGCTCCCAGAACGGAATTAATGCTCATTTGAGAACAATGAAGTCTGGTAATAGGAACCCGCCGCAGTTTCCTTTTTTTCAGATGCTGGTATTCTGCCCTCACACTGATCTTCAGTGACGTCCTTCCCTCACACTCTCCCTCACACTGATCTTCCGTGACGTCCTTCCCTCACACTCTCCCTCACACTGATCTTCAGTGACGTCCTTCCCTCACACTCTCCCTCACACTGATCTTCCGTGACGTCCTTCCCTCACACTCTCCCTCACACTGATCTTCAGTGACGTCCTTCCCTCACACTCTCCCTCACACTGATCTTCAGTGACGTCCTTCCCTCACACTCTCCCTCACACTGATCTTCCGTGACTCCCTTCCCTCACACTCTCCCTCACACTGATCTTCAGTGACGTCCTTCCCTCACACTCTCCCTCACACTGATCTTCAGTGACGTCCTTCCCTCACACTCTCCCTCACACTGATCTTCCGTGACTCCCTTCCCTCACACTCTCCCTCACACTGATCTTCCGTGACGTCCTTCCCTCACACTCTCCCTCACACTGATCTTCCGTGACGTCCTTCCCTCACACTCTCCCTCACACTGATCTTCCGTGACTCCCTTCCCTCACACTCTCCCTCACACTGATCTTCCGTGACTCCCTTCCCTCACACTCTCCCTCACACTGATCTTCCGTGACTCCCTTCCCTCACACTCTCCCTCACACTGATCTTCCGTGACTCCCTTCCCTCACACTCTCCCTCACACTGATCTTCAGTGACTCCCTTCCCTCACACTCCCACCTCACACTGATCTTTCCAAGAGCGCCCTCTCAGAAATTAACTCCCATATATATCATAGCTTGATCTCATTGATCATTGACTTACATGGTGTATTTCATATTAATAAGCTTGTCATCGTGCTGTTGTCTCGGTATCCTGTATATACGTGTCTTGCTTTTTGCTGTAAAGCCTCACTGGCTAACGGCATAACCCTCATTATTACCTTCGTGAAGCCCTCACATACATTGATGCAGGAAGAGGGAGAGAATGAGAGACTATAATTGGATGATACACACATACATTCACAAGGTCTCTCATCACCTGCTAAGGCACCTGAGAACACCTCGATCGTGTCTTTGTTCCTGTCAGGGTCTCCGAGGTCAGGGGCGGGGGGGGGGGGGGGTGGCTGTCGACGGCCGGAGATCACTTTGGCCGCCCCTTCATAGCACACTCTACGTGGGTGGAGACTTAGCAGCGTGCCGGCGGTGTCTCTGTAGTTGGAGGCTTGGGTGGGGGAAGGGGAGGTTTGGGGGAGCACTCGGTGTGGGTGGAGCGGCAGGTGTGGGTGGAGCAGCGGGTATGGTGGAAGAGTACCAAGAACAGGGACAGGTGGAGCAGCAGGTGTGGTGGAAGAGTAAGAACAGGTACAGGTGGAGCAGGTGTGGACGGAGCGGCAGGTGTGGGTGGAAGAACAGGAGGAGCAGCAGGAAGTAGTGTGCTCATTACTATTCAAGATCAACACAATAAACCAGGAGCCCTCAGAGGCTAGAGGCAAGTGTAGCTACGTATTATGCTAACTGTAACCCAGTTCTACTTACGGAATTACAGAGCAAGTGGAGCGAGGATATCATTTCTTACTGTTTGTCTTATTGATAGATGTGTGCCAAAGGCCTCATTGTGCGGCGTTTAGAGTGTCGTAATTATAATATTAAGTCTAATGCTCTCTAAACGTCTCTTATAAGATCAAAACTTTCTCTCATTTGTCGTACTTTGAGCCTCCAGCACTGCCACGGGCCTCCATGCATTATATTCCATTTGCAGAAGATGAGTCACAATAACGTGGCTGAAGACATGATGACCAAATCGACGACGTTTCGGTCCGTCTTGGGCCATTAGCAAGTCGTATGATAGTGTGATATCGCATAATATTGTGTGATATCGATGTCCAGGACGGACCGAAACGTCGTCGATTCTCCGTTTTCTGACGTGTGGTTTGGCACTTCTGATGCCTGGAACTCTGAGCCTGGACTGATGAGTTCTGTACTTGATCCTAGGCAATACCTGATGTTGTACTAGATGCCTGACACTCCTGAAGCCTCGTATTAGATGCCTGGCACTCTTGATGCCTGGCACTCCTGATGCCTGGTACTAGATGCCTGGCACTCCTGATGCTGGTACTAGATGCCTGGTATTCCTGATGCCTGGTACTAGATGCCTGGGACTCCTGATGCCTGGTACTAGATGCCTGGTTACTGATGCCTGTCTAGAGCCTGGTACTAGTCTGACCTTGATGCCTAGTACTAGATGCCTGGTACTCCTGATGATGTTACTAGATGCTGGACTCATGTGCCGTATAGATGCTGGTACTAGATGCCGTACTTAGATGCCTACTACTGATGCCTGGTACTAGGTGACTGGGACTCCTGATGCCGGCTAGTGCCTGACTCCTGAGCCTAGATGCTGGACCTGATGTGTACTAGATGCTGGTTACCTAGATGCTGGACTGATGCTGGTACTAGATGCTCACCTGATGCTGACTAGATGCCTGATGGATGCCTGGCACTCCTGATGCCTGGCACTCCTGATGCCTGGCACTCCTGATGCCTGGTATTCCTGATGCCTGGTACTAGATGTCCTGGGACCTCCTGATGCTTGGGTACTAGATGCACTGGACTCCTGATGGCCCTGGTACTCAGATGCACTGGACTGCCTGATGCCTGGTACTAGATGCCTGGCACTCCTGATTCCTGGCACTTTTGATGCCTGGTACTAGATGTCTGGCACACTTGGTGCCTGGTACTCCTGATACTTAGTACTGCTGACACCTGGTACACTCTTGATGCCTGAGACACACGAAGCACCATCATTCTTGGTGCCTGAAACTCTCCTGCAGAACCATTATTCTTGGTGCCAGATATCCTCCTAGAGAATCACTATTCTTGGTTCCTTATGCCCACTCACAGAAAACCAGTTCTTGGTTCCTGATGCTCTCCTGAGGAATCATTATTCTTGGTGCCCGATACTCTCCTAGAGAACCATCATTCCTGGTCCATGATACTCTCTTGAAGATCCATACTTTTTGGTGCGTTCTTCTCACCTGTAAAACCACACTTGTTGACCTTGTCGTTGAGGCAAACCCCATCAGCAAGGCCTTTCGCCTTTGATTAACCCAAAAAATGGTTTCCTTTCTCTTACGACAAAGAACACAAGAAGACTTCACCTTCATAACCTTTCCCAGGTTCCATCCCCCCGCCCTCCATCCAGGGGGCGTCTGGGAAAACTAGTTTGTCCGGGGCGGGCATTGCAAAGGATGATTGTGCATCGTTCTCGCGTTGTATTGGGAGGCAAGATGAAGGCCGAACCGGCCCAGTGAACGTGGCCGAACTCTATTAGTGACATATGTGTGTGTGTGTGGTGTGTGTGTGTGTATGTGTGTGTGTGTACTCACCTATTTGTGGTTGCGGGGGTTGAGCTTTGGCTCTTTGGTCCCGCCTCCTCAACTGTCAATCAGCGGTGTACAGGTTCCTGAGCCACTGGGCTCTATCATAGCTACACTTGAAACTGTGTATGGAGTCAGCCTCCACCAGCCTGTGTGTGTGTGTAAATCAGGAAGCTGTGTTGATATTGTCGTAGTAAAAGTGAGTACCCTGCATGGGGGGTATCCACTGTCGTGGCGGCGGATGATCTGTTGTGACAGTTTTATAATCCTTGCTATTGCTTGAGATTTACAAGCCCAATTAAGAGTTGGTTATTAGATAATTGTCGTTTGTGGTCAATTACTCGATGTATGAAATTGTGTAGTGATTGTTGTGTTGGCTGGAATTTACCCATAGATGGGGAAATTCTATCATGATTATTGTTGTTTGCGATCTACATCCACACTCAGTAAAAACCTAATGGTATAAATTTATTGTATAATAAATAAATATATAATATATATATATATATATATATATATATATATATAGTATATATATATATATAATAATATATCGTATCAAGCTATTCACTTAATGTTTTGGTTCTCTTTTTTCTTATGTTTTTATATATTTGTAGTTGCCTTTAAACCTCTTCCGTAACTTCCCTCACCCTGGCCTTCCTTGATTCCCTTCCCTCGTGTATTCTTTCCTGGGGCGGTGCCCCCTTAGCCACCAACCCCCTAAGGGGAGAGTTGCCCCAATAGGGATCACAACCTAATTGTTACCTAGGTCTACTCTTTTTAACCCTCCTGTGTTGCTACAGCACGCACGCACGCACGTGCACACAAACTCTCACCCCCACATGGCCACTCGCCCGCCCTCTCCCACTCAGGCTCTCACTCTCATTGACACGCACTCTCTTACTCTCACTCTCCTTTCATTTCTTCTCAACCATTACATCCTCTACATTATGAGAAAAAGTTTCCACTTTCCCTACACTTATATTAAGATATAACTATATATTATATTATATCATATATTTAATTTTCCACTGTAGAGCAGAACAAATTGCCTGATTTTCTATAATTCTTAAGATGGTAGAAAGTGGGATGCTTGATGTAACCTGATTGGTGTTCAGATGTGCCTTGTGTTGTCGTGTGACTGGCATTGTGTGGTTCTGCGACTGTCTTCTGTTTGTATACCTGTCTCTTTGGCTCTCTCTCTCTCTTCCATACGCTCTTCGCCATTTCAGATTTCTATGTTGCTTTATTTTGTTATCCCTCGCTCTTCCACTCTTTGAGTTACTACTCCTTGTCCCACCTGTCTGCGTAGAGGTCCACTGTCTGCCGTAAGGGTCTCCCACCTGTCTGCCGTAGAGGGGCAGGAGGTGGCGTGACGGTGTACTTGGTCGCACCGTTCAGGTCCAGTTGTCAGCCACCAAGTCTCCCTTGAGCTGTCTTCTGCTAGTTTACCCAGCAGTGCGTGTCTGCTTCTGTCTACCAGTGCAGCAGTGAGTTCCACTGTCCACCCGGGGGTGAAGAGTCATTAACTGAAGCAGGGTCATAAATGAGTGTACGGTTATCTAAACTTTCCTTTCCTGAATATCATAAATCATCATTACCATGGAATCTGTATAACTTGGGGGTATTATTATTATTTAACCTCCAGTCCGTCCCCAAAGTTCTCCCTTTCTGCCTGGAACTGGTACTGGAAATCCCAGGTGATCGTACCCACGGCTCCAGGGCCCAAGGGGGAGGCTCGGGGCGGCCTCCGATGCCGTCGGCGTGGTTTGTGTGCGGGACGCAGCCAGCCGTGCACATCAACGATGCCCTCGTCTCAACCAGCTTTCACAGTGGACGGAGAAAGTTAGGGAGGTAGAGAGGAGAGAGCGGTGGTTGTTATTAATGGGTGTATGGCATAGTGGTGCCTGGCCTCCCACTACCATCACCACCGTACACCTCCCCCGGCGTACCCCTCCTTGTCTTTGTCTCTCTCCTCAACGGCTTTTGATCTCTTCTTTCTCTTCCTTTCATCCCCATCGTTCTCTTCCTCTTTATGTTTTCCTCCCCCTCTCGTGTCTTGTTCTCTGTCACTTACTATACTGATCTTGCACTCGTAACTGACCCTTTTGTCACCTTCAATGGGCTCACCATAGTCCCGTGCTACTTGGAACTTTTGTTCCAAGTAGCGAATCTTAAACAACAACAACACCTTCTTTCTCTTCATACTTTTCCTATCCTTGTTTCTCGTGCTGAGCTTCCTTGCTGTAACCCTCACCACTCCCCTCCTTGAGGGGGGAAGGAGTGCTCTGATTACTCAGGGATACCAGACAGACTAGGATACCAGGTAAGACTAAAGATAAGACTAAGGATGTCCAACTTAGGAACATGAGATAGATTAAGTATAGGAGCCAAAGTAAGGGTGGCAGCTAAAGAATATGAGACAAAGAATGGTCCAGGACGGACCGAAACGTCGTCGTCCCTTCACCTTCTAGTGTGTGGTCGGCTCAACATACTTTAGCCACGTTATTGTGACTCATCCGCCTGCATGAGACAAAGAGTTTTCCCGGTGTGATCTTGAGGAGAGGGGTCCCAAGATGGCTGGTCTAACCCGAAGGTTGGATCAAAGTGTGGAGCTCACAGCACCTGTGGCCTCCTTGTGTTACCCAAGATCAGAAGGAAGGTAGGAAACTATTGAGGGAAAGCGCCAAGCCAATTACGACTATAGTGCACTTGGAAGGGGGTCAGGATATAGGTTGGGATGGGGATGGGGACGGAGGGAAGGAATGGTGCCCAACTACTTATGGACGGTCGGGATTGAACACCGAACCTGCATGAAGCGAGACCGTCGCTCTACGTCCAGCCCAAGTGGTTGGGCACCAAAGATCAGAGAAAAGTATTGATACTGACTCAGATCCTCCTCTTACCCTCCTTCTCTTAATCCTATCATCTCTTTCTCTTATTTATCCCTCCTCCTTCATCGTCGCTTTTCTTGCTTCTCATTGGCTTTCCCTTTCTTCCTGTTATCCTTCCTGATGTATAGTCATCATTCTTATCTTCGTACTTCTTTTTATTACCCAACTCTTCCTCTTTATTTTTACTTTTCTTATCTTCATATTTTCTTCCTCACCTGTCATCTCTCTATCCTGGTTTGTGTCTTCGTAATCGTCATTTCCTCTATGAGAGTGGAGGCCCATCCACTTGGGGGTGGACGGTAGAGTGACGGTCTCCCTTCATGCATGTTGGCGTTCAATCCCCGACCGTCCAAGTGATTGGGCACCATTCCTTCCCGCCCGTCCCATCCAATCCTTATATCCTTACCCCTTCCAAGTGCTATATAGTCGTAAAGGCTTGGCGGCGCTCACGGGAGACCTCTCCCTCACGCAGGGTGCAAGTCGGAACTCCACAGATCCCAGTATCGCAGCTTTTGATACTGGTAATGGCTCAAAAGGGCCACCATTACGGGCTATTCATGACCGTACCACCTGTTTGGGAATGGCTTAATTTCTTGTTGGTGTCAATCATCTTGGCTAGCTGGCTTTCCCCCCTCCCCTGATAATTCCCTCCCTCCATGAGAGTGGGACGGGTGAGACGTCTCTTTGTGGGTGATGTGAAATGGAGTAGTGGTGTTCGTTGGCTTTTATGATGGTAAAGAGAGAGGCAGGTAGTTAATAGGCCTACACCCGAGAATAGACCTACACCCGAGAATAGGCCTACAGCCAGTAGTAAACTACTCGATGTAACCCCACGTGGCACATGACCATGTTATCAGGATGGCAGGAAGGATAGCTGGGAGAATTTCACATGCTCACTTGGGGACTGTCAGCCCCAACGAACTCAATTGTATAGGCAAGACAACCAGGCCCTATTAAGGAACATATATTCTACCCATATCAGATCATCACCATATATATCCTGACGAATACCACCAAAGTAATCGACAAATACAGCGATATATATAGGTCAAACCAATCCAGCCATCTAACACTAGGTTACACTCTGCCATCTTCGAGAACACGACGAAATATACAATATTCTGCTCCAACCATCATGGAAACATGGAGATTGGGGGTGTTTGAAATGGATCTATTGGTCCATTAGTGAGGTGCCTCACCTTCACCTCAACCCAGGCTGTATATCCCGCAGCAAAAATCTGTGAATCGTTCGAGCTCTGCATATGATAACGATTTAACGAAACGCATCTCTTAGCATCAGGCCAAATAAAATTGTAAATTGAACTTTGGAGAGTTAATTTTTCAACTTCCTTTTCAAGGAAAGGGGAACTATTAGGAACGTAAGACAAAGTGAAGAATATTTTCTTCAATTTTCAAGTGAAGAAAAATAGAGAAAATTCGCGCTATAATCAATGATCTCGCGTTTGATATCAGGAAACTTTTCATTCACTTAATTATAAATATAATCTTCCCCTTCACTGATTTGCAGTTCATAGTTCGTCTTCTAGTTGCGAATATCCGTCTAGCTGGTTGCATCTAAGGACATTAATACAAAGAGATAACCCCCTTGAGGTGCCACACTCACCCTACAGGCGAGACTGAACCAAGGGACGTACCTGTTGACTCGCGCAAGGACGCCGTAGACGTTGAAGTACCTGGCTTGATGGTTGAGGTCCTGGCAGAACATGTACCACAGGCACTCCATCACGTTGTCCTTCATCAAGTACTCTCGCATCATGTTCAGCAGAGTGTTGAGGATCTCGCCAATGAACTCAATGGAGACCTTGTTGACCTGTGGCTCCCATTTCTCGCTGACTGTGTGGGGTGCGCCCTCGCCTGGGGGCGGTGTGGTTGTTGCTGCCCAGAAGGTGGAATCCACGACCTCTGCCTCGGCGTCACTGGAGAACTTGCGGGCCTCAAGATTATACTCGGCAATGGCGTTAACTTCGTTATACATGAATTTACTGAAGGCAGCGTAGTTGGAGTAAGCGAGGAGGCGGGCACCAAGAGAGAAAATGGAGCGCTTGCTTCGCGACTGTCGTTGGGGTCCAGACCCCATCAGCTGGCTGGTGTAGTCCCCCAGCCAGTGGAAGGTGTCGCGCATGTACTGCTCTGAGGTACGCTCAGCTAGTGTCTCGAAAAGACCTTGATTGCTAATATCGGATGCCATTCATTGGTAAAGTTGAAAATATGATCAATGATCGATTCGTGATGCTCCTCCTGAGGCTTGGGTACGTCTGGGGTGTCGTGTTCTGACGACTGGTGGGTGGCGGAGTAAACTGCGGCAGGAGGCTGCACCACTGAGAGTTCGTTCTTCACATAGTGGCCATTGTTGGGGGAGTTGGAGCCATCTTCGTGTCCAACTCTTCTCATGAAGTTAGTAACTGTGCCCTCTACTGCAGGGGGCTGGATCCTCACACCAACGATCCCGTCGATATCGATAGGTTGTCCCATCTCTCCCTGTAGTGCTCGAGCTTCAGCGACGCCCGAGTGCCTCTGTGGGAAGTTGGTCTTGTATTCTTTGGAGTTGACGTGGGTGGGTGTCGGGGGGTCGGCGGTGGCCACAGCTTGGATCAAGACGTTCTGCGCGTGCTCCAGGTGAGCCAGAGCGTCGCCGTCACCTTCAGGATCAGAGGCAACTGGACTACCATCCTGAAAGTCGATCTCTGCGATGTGCTGAACAACGCGCCCAACTTTATTCAGTGGCTCATTTGAGTTTTTCATTTGAAGAGGTTCGCGAATTTCTCCTTCCACCACCTCGACTTCGAATTTTTCGCTAGTTCCTACTTCCCTCAGGAGCTGCTCGTTCTCCCGGACTCCGGCGACCAGTACCCAGCAGCCGATACCCACCACCAGGCAGAGGACGATGGTGACGACCGCTACTAGGATGGACACTGCGCGAAACCCTCGCACCCTGTAGGATAACTCCTTATACAGACCCGCCTCCATCTTTGCTTGCTTACGATCTCAAACTATTGTAAGTACGGTTAATATGCAAGTGTTGCTTGGTGAAAGAAAAACAGCGGGCTAGAACGTCGGTGAGTTGCGCGCACTCGGCGGGTGACGGGGAGACTGAGCGGCTCGTGGAGGAGGAGCGGTTTATATTGAGGCGAAGGGAGGGGGGAGGGATCCCCACTGGGTCCCTTCAACACCCGCAATCTTCATACTCGGTGCCTGGCACTCCTGATGCCTGGCACTCCTGATGCCTGGTACTTGATGCCTGACACTCCTGATGCCTGGTACTAGATGCCTGGCACCTCTGATGCCTGGTACTTGATGCCTGGCACTCCTGATGCCTGGTACTAGATGCCTGGCACCTCTGATGCCTGGTACTTGATGCCTGGCACTTCTGATGCCTGGCACTCCTGATGCCTGGCACTGATGATGTCTGGTACTTGATGCCTGGCACTCCTGATGTCTGGTACTAGATGCCTGACACTCCTGAAGCCTCGTATTAGATGCCTGGCACTCTTGATGCCTGGCACTCCTGATGCCTGGTACTAGATGCCTGGCACTCCTGATGCCTGGTATTCCTGATGCCTGGTACTAGATGCCTGGGACTCCTGATGCCTGGTACTAGATGCCTGGTACTCCTGATGCCTGGTACTAGATGCCTGGTACTAGATGCTTGGGACTCGTGATGCCTGGTACTAGATGCCTGGCACTCCTGATGCCTGGTACTAGATGCCTGGCACTCCTGATGCCTGGTACTAGATGCCTGGCACTCCTGATGCCTGGTACTAGATGCCTGGCACTCCTGATGCCTGGTACTAGATGCCTGGCACTCCTGATGCCTGGTACTAGATGCCTGACACTCCTGAAGCCTCGTATTAGATGCCTGGCACTCCTGATGCCTGGTACTAGATGCCTGGCACTCCTGATGCCTGGTACTAGATGCCTGGCACTCCTGATGCCTGGTACTAGATGCCTGACACTCCTGAAGCCTCGTATTAGATGCCTGGCACTCTTGATGCCTGGCACTCCTGATGCCTGGCACTCCTGATGCCTGGTATTCCTGATGCCTGGTACTAGATGCCTGGGACTCCTGATGCCTGGTACTAGATGCCTGGTACTCCTGATGCCTGGTACTAGATGCCTGGGACTCCTGATGCCTGGTACTAGATGCCTGGCACTTTTGATGCCTGGTACTAGATGCCTGGCACACTTGATGACTGGTACTCCTGATACTTAGTACTGCTGACACCTGGTACACTCTTGATGCCTGAGACACACGAAGCACCATCATTCTTGGTGCCTGAAACTCTCCTGCAGAACCATTATTCTTGGTGCCAGATATCCTCCTAGAGAAAAACTATTCTTGGTACCTTATGCCCACTCACAGAAAACCAGTTCTTGGTTCCTGATGCTCTCCTGAGGAATCATTATTCTTGGTGCCCGATACTCTCCTAGAGAACCATCATTCCTGGTCCATGATACTCTCTTGAAGATCCATACTTTTTGGTGCGTTCTTCTCACCTGTAAAACCACACTTGTTGACCTTGTCGTTGAGGCAAACCCCATCAGCAAGGCCTTTCGCCTTTGATTAACCCAAAAAATGGTTTCCTTTCTCTTACGACAAAGAACACAGAAGACTTCACCTTCATAACCTTTCCCAGGTTCCATCCCCCCGCCCTCCATCCAGGGGGCGTCTGGGAAAACTAGTTTGTCCGGGGCGGGCATTGCAAAGGATGATTGTGCATCGTTCTCGCGTTGTATTGGGAGGCAAGATGAAGGCCGAACCGGCCCAGTGAACGTGGCCGAACTCATATATAGTGACATATGTGTGTGTGTGTGCGTGTGTGTGTGTGTATGTGTGTGTGTGTACTCACCTATTTGTGGTTGCGGGGGTTGAGCTTTGGCTCTTTGGTCCCGCCTCTCAACTGTCAATCAGCTGGTGTACAGGGTCCTGAGCCTACTGGGCTCTATCATATCTACACTTGAAACTGTGTATGGAGTCAGCCTCCACCAGCCTGTGTGTGTGTGTAAATCAGGAAGCTGTGTTGATATTGTCGTAGTAAAAGTGAGTACCCTGCATGGGGGGTATCCACTGTCGTGACGGCGGATGATCTGTTGTGACAGTTTTATAATCCTTGCTATTGCTTGAGATTTACAAGCCCAATTAAGAGTTGGTTATTAGATAATTGTCGTTTGTGGTCAATTACTCGATGTATGAAATTGTGTAGTGATTGTTGTGTGGCTGGAATTTATACCCATAGATGGGAAATTCTATCATGATTATTGTTGTTTGCGATCTACATCCACACTCAGTAAAAACCTAATGGTATAATTTATTGTATATATATAATATATATATATTATATATATATTATATATATATCTATTATATATATATAATATATTTATATATATAAATCACTTAATTTTTGGTTCTTTTTCTTACAAGCGGCAGCCGCAGGTGTACAAGCGGCAGCCGCAGGTGTACAAGCGGTAGCCGCAGGTGTACAAGCGGCAGCCGCAGGTGTACACGTTTCTACTAGGCCTCTTACGTAAGGACCGCTTTGCATTATAGCAAGAACCATTTAGATTGAAAATGTTATTTGTATTTACTGAAGCCTATTTTACCTGCCAGGCAGAATTAAGGAAGAATAGGTATAATGTTAGTTCTAATATAAATGAAAAAATGGCATTCACATACATTCAACTTATGACCACACACACACGCGCGCGCGCGCGGATGTACTATTACATTAATTTATTTTATTAAATTGAGTTATAGTTTACAAAAAATACATGCATAGTAATCACTGCTCGAAAACCTTATAGGCTCTGCAGAGGTTAAGTGCGTGTCCAAGATACAGTAAGGCATTTCATCTGCGAATCGTCATGCTGAGTTCCTGGAACGGGACACTGACTACTCTTGGGTCTCTTGTTTGCTTAATGAGTTTCTCACCCACCTCTTTCAAGTGCACTCCCCCCCCCCCCCATGCGCCCATGGTCTCGGAGGCTATTGGCACAAACCTGTAACAATGTTCTAGGTCCGTGTACTTATTAGTGTTCTGGGTCGTCCCGAAGGAGGCAGCCCCGCCACCCTCAGCTTACTGTGAGGTAGATAGGTATCAGCCAATATAACCAACGTTAACACACAACTGACTACATCCCTCCATGGTTGCAGAGTGACTCCATCTGGGCGCTCGTGACTGCTGTCGGGTCTGTTCTTTAGAGGTCCCTTTCTGCTGGACCCAGCTGTAGT
>WNGS01072847.1:5915495-5962733 GCA_020271785.1 Procambarus virginalis
TTTATATATATATATATATATATATATATATATATATTTTAATGACGGGCGAGTTCTCTCACTCTAGGAAGAAATAAGGATACTTTAGTGGTGAAGTTGAGTGAGACGATGAGTGGTTGAGCCGGAGTCACGTCAGGAGCGACCGAGGCAACAGCAGGCGACCAGCTCTGTCACCGACCACGACCGACATAAGAAATATACCGTTGATACAAGTGTGTGTGTGTGTGGTGTGTGTGTGTGTGTGTGTGTGTGTGTGTGTGTGTGTGTGTGTGTGTGTGTGTGTGTGTGTGTGAGATAGAGGACAAATTTGCCCAGAGTCTGTTCATTAGACATACGACGGTTAGAAAGGTAGGCTCCAAGAGCTAACAGCTTGATCCTACAGACACAAATAGCAAATTCAAATAGTAAATACACCCCCCCCCTCCCACACACACACGCACACACACACACACACACAAGTTTCAAAGCGATATATAACAAAGAGTGCCGGGAAGACAGGACACCACGAGCGTAGCTCTCATCCTGTAACTACACTTCGGTAATTACACTTTGGTAATTACACACCAAGAGGGCGTAAGACGCGCACTATTATAATTACAAAAGAGAAAACGCTCCCACGAACAAAGTAACTTCTCACGCATGTATATCACCAGAACTGGAGATATGAGGAGAGAGTGCACGCGAGTGATGAAGAGAGAGTGCACGCGAGTGATGATGATGAGGAGAGAGTTGACACAGAAAGCGATACGAGATCCGAAAACTATGAACAGGTCTGAGAAAGAGTCGGTGGCGCACAATATTAGTGGATATCAACAGTAACCTCAAACTCTCACGAACCCCTTGGTTGCCAACTGGTAAAGATCACTGGAACCCTTTGGTATGCTAGACTCAACAACGTATGCTGTTAGTAATATTTGTGTAACGTTGCAGGCCTTCTGTAAACTGCAATGATTCAAGTCTGATGAGTGCCAGTAAATAATAGTAACACTGAAGAAGACGACTAGCTGTGACCAGTCAGAATGTGGCACTGTAAAAGATATTTCAATATTTTTTTTCACTGTCAACAGAGAATTAACTGGCAACAACACCGGTGCTTGGTGTTACATGAATCAAATTAGCCAAACACATTACAGTTTGTTAGGCTAGTAACTAAGTACCAGGATATACACTATCATTACTTGTCGGGTAATAGGCTACAGCTATGATAGCTAATTATAAATGTTAGCTAATGGAAGGCTCTAACGTCCAGGCTTCGCAAGACGTATGAGCAAATTAATAGATTAATAATTATATCATCTCTTGATAATGAAGCTGACACACCATCATTACCGTGATGAACACGGTCTTATTAACTCCTCGGAGTGGCATTATATTCATAACATTTCTAAACAAAATTTAAGCTGGTTTCCAGTTATACTGTATCTATGCCGATGAAGCTTAACACCTTAATTTGTTTACATAAACCCACCCAAATGGTGAAGATATACCTTCCTGTCACATTGGGCCATCGATAGCGGGCCTAGATGCGTTAACACCTTCCAGCCCCTGCATTCAGCAAGAAACTTCGTCCTTCAATTAATAACAAATGATCAAAGCTTCAAAGAGCCCCAGATAAGAAATCAAGGTCTTCAAGAGCTGCAAGAGGTCAGCCCTGAGGTCATGAAAGCTGTCAAGGGAAGGTATAGTCACTGAGCACTGGGTGAGGGAAGGGTCGAGTCAGGTTTAGCAAGCTCGAGTTATTGGGTAAACTAAGACACACTGAAGGCAGAGGGGTCGAGTTGAAATGATGGATGATTTCCTATAGTTTCAGAGAGAAAATGAGAAAATCATATATTTGGACATCTGTTATGACAGTAATTATGTTGTTACTACAAACGCAATACAATCCGAATAGTGAAAATGTATGTTGGCTTAGTCGAGCAGCAAAAGACTCTGGGTACCATAACCTATAATATGTCACAATCCAGCAAATAAACGAAAGATAAAGCGAACAATACTTTCTAAGTGTATGTGATCAATCAATCATGCTTCTAATTATTCAGGAAGATCCATAATCAGAGAACCATAGTGTCTAAGCTTTACAGTACATAGAGATACTTTCAGCGCGGGAATATGACCCTGAACGCCATGAGAACTATACTGAGATAATGAGAATGAGGGGAAAGTAATATGGATGAAGGGGGATGGATATCTTAGCAATGGAGAGCGGATCCGGCAGCCTAGCGACCTACTGACCCCCGCAAGAGGAATCTTCACTCTCTCGGCTTTACATTCGTCCGTTTTCTCTTTACATTGATTTAGGTTAACACATCACTAGCAGATAACTTTCATCAGCCGGGTTAACAAGTAACTGGTTGTATTCCGTTAAAGTTGTCATCGTCGACAGAATACACAACAAACACGCTCTTAATTCCTATTTTTGTGCCTCTGAACAAATGGGATGCCAAAAGTGTAGTATTTCGCAGAAGCACCATACTACGAAAGCCTAGTTTAAGACAATGTAAAATGTCAAAGTAATTAGTATATTACAGAAAATATGTATATAATACGACGGCCTTAAAATATTTCTAATAAACTTTAAGTACCACCACCGGAAGGAAATAGAAAGAACAATAACAGGTCAAAATGTTACCAGGAAAAACAAGAGAGAGCGCTTTAATATGCTGAAATAGCTTTAAAACATTACAATAGAAACATAAGAGAAAGCGTAGACCCAGTAACCCATATTGGGGAACCCACTGATAAAACGTTTTATACTCGAGTTACTCACTTAAGCTAACATCCGTTTTCTATTGTGCATACTCTGAACTACTTGCGATTTCTTTTCTCTTTTTTTTTACCAAAATACCTATCCAGGTCTTGTACACACACCTCGCGGCTGAGTGAACAGCGCTTCGGGGTCGTAGTCCTCCGCGGAAACAAATGGGCAGATAGTTTCTTTCATCCTAATGCCCCTGATCACCTAGTACTAAATAGGCACCTAGGAGTTAGACAGCTGCTACGGGCTGCTTCCTGGGGATGCGTGTGTGTGTGTGTGTGTGTGTGTGTGTGTGTGTGTGGTGTGTGTGTGTGTGTGTGTGTTGTGTGTGTGTGTGTGTGTGTGTGTGTGTGTGTGTGCTCTTCAGCATGTGAGCTATTCGAGCATAATAGCTCGATTATGCAGGCACAAATAGTAAATAAACACACACACACACACACACACACACACACACACACACACACATACACACACACACCACACAACACACACACACACACACACACACACACACACACACACACACACACACACACACACACACACACACACACACACACACACACACACTACCTACAAAATTCTCAGAGGAATAGACAAGGTAGATAAAGTTAAACGTTTAACAAGGGTGATACGCGAACAAGGGGGAACACAGATGGAAACTGAGTACCCAAATGAGCCACAGGAACATTAGAAAGAACTTTTTCAGTGTCAGAGTAGTTAATAGATGGAATGCATTAGGCAGTGATGTGGTGGAGGCTGACTCCATACACAGTTTCAAATGTAGATATGATAGAGCCCAGTAGGCCCAAGAACCTGTACACCAGTGATTAACAGTTGAGAGGCGGGACCAAACAGCCAGAGCTCAACCCCCGCAAACACAACTGAGTACAACTAGATGAGTACACACGTGTCTGAAATGACCTAAAGGCGCAGGCTGTAGAGGCAAACTCATTTACAACTTTAAAAAGTAGGTATAATAGGAAAATAAGTCAAGAGCCATTGCATTAGACAACGGCGCCTAGAAAAGAGGAGTCCAAGCTAGATCCTACAGCCACAAATACGTAAGTACTCACACACAACCTGGTGGAATGCACTAGGCAGTGATGTGGTGGAGGCTGACTCCATACACAGTTTCAAATATAGATATGATAGAGCCCAGTAGGCTCAGGAATCTGTACACCAGTTGATTGACAGTTGAAAGGCAAAATGGACCAAAGAGGACCAGAGAGACAAAGCTCAACCCCCACAAGCACAACTAGGAGAATACAGCTTTTCTGTCCCCGACAAAACTAATTAAAAAATTATTAGCATTGTGTAAGAACTATACTCGCTTCAACTACTTCAATACTTCTAATAATTTATGAGACGAACACAATTTCAGTGCTCATTTCACAAAAGTTTAGTGTCCTCTGGGTTACCCCGTGCGGTACAATGGCTGAAATCGGTAAGTCTACCCAGACTTATTCTCATTTTCTCTCAATCTCACATCGGGCCATTTTCTTCTTTGGCTGTCTTCCGTTTTCTACATGCACTTGTGTACCGGAGCACCGTTATGTTGAGCGAGACCTTGGCAACATCCAGGAATGCGGGGAAATTAGGCGTCGATTGTGCTCCAAGTGTCCACTAGCTGTAGAACTTAGTATTTTGTGTATTAACATAATAAGCGTCAGCATAATATCATCAATTGAGCTAACAGCCAACAATTATCAACCCAACTACTGTTTTTTGTCATTGTTCGCATTGATCTTTATTTTCAAAGAAGGTACAAAGGGTAATTGTAAAAAAAATAATCTCAAATTGTCAGTGAATAACTACAATTTAAATAAAGGGTAAAAATTAAAAGAAAAAATATTTTCATAAAGCCTCAAAGTTAAAAGTATATATTAAAAATTTGCAGTGATGAAAAAAAGTTAATAAGAAGACTGTAACTTGCTTAGCTAAATGAATTGTGGGGTTCAGTCCCTGAGCCCATTATGTGCCTCTGTAACCCTTTCCACTACCGCCCACAAGATGAGTATGGGGTGCATAATAAATGAACTAAACTAACTAAGAAGACTCATATACTTGAAACAAGTGTTGTGCCTCAATCTAATGTATAATTATAGTTAACATGTTGACGGATAGACCTAATGACGTTCAAATTTTAGAAATCACTATAATTAGGCTACAGGGGTAAAGTTATAGTGACAATTAAAAATGGTACTGGTGATGCTGTTATTGGTTTATATAATAATAGGGGAGACTGTGATACTATTATGGAATAACTTGGGGAAAAGATTTAATACTGTAACTTGGATAACGAGAAGAATAAGAGTAGACAGTGTCACAATAACACTCTACCCACAAATTTAAAAATAATGGACGTGTGATAACGTTTTGGTCCGTCTTAGAGCCTCATCAAGTAGAAGCTGAGAAAGAGTGGGGAGAAAGATATTACTTTACTAAACCAAGTAGATGTTTTAAATGTTCACATTACTTTTGAACAACGTATGCTATATACTGCACAATTATACTGAAAGAAATTATTTTTAGATCATTTTATTTGAACGGTACTTTTGTATAGATTGAGTCAATCTCGGGAATGTCAAGACATTCATTTCTTGAGATATTCAGGAGTTTTATTACATCCTTCAAAGAAGCTTCAAGTCTCGGTTTGTGTTGAAATAAATAAAAAACTGAATATATCTAGCGTTTATATTCAGAATGGTCCGAGATTTTAACAATGATGCTTTATGCTGTCTGTAAACAGAATTTATCATTCTGATAGCTTTTTTTGCTGTGCAATGTTGGGTCTGTGGTGGTTGAACCCTGTGCACATATACAATGCGAGATTAATCACAAGACTTGATGAATTTGTATTGCTGCTGTAATACCGTAGCCATTGTTAAAGAAGGGTAGAGCGCCGGTCTCCCTTCATGTAGGTTGGCGTTCAATCCCCGACCGTCCAAGTGGTTGGACACCATTCCTTTCCTCCCGTCCCATCCCGAATCCTTATATTGACCCCTTTCAAGTGCAATATATTCGTAATGGCTTGGCGCTTTTCCCCAATAATTCCACCCCCCCCCCTTCCTTCCCACCTCTCCAAAGAGCAGAGGCTGAAAGACCTTTAAGTCTTAAGCCTAAGACCCTGAGAAAATAAATAATGGGGAGCCCGACAAAATTAAGTTTAAAAGTAACATTTATGTTCTAAAAGTCACCATTGTATTCTTTGACAAAGAGAAGTAGAAATAATTATATATACGAGAAACAAAGTAAACATTTTAAATTTGCTACATTTTTGGCTTGGTCCAAATCCTTAGGATAATTGCATATATGTTCCGTGCTAGGAGCACCTCACACATGCAGAAATATAAGTGCCCACGCAAAGGGGGTAGTTATGTATGCTAATTGTAAATATCTTTGTTCTTAGAGCAAACGGAATTACAAAATATGTCTTTAACAAAATTACCCAGAATAACACGTATGGCAATACAACACAAAAGATATCGAGTCAAGTTACGTGCATGAGAGTTAAAGGTATGTACATGTGAGTTGAAGATATGTGCATGTGAGTTGCAAGTATGTGTATGTAAGTAAAGATGTGTGCGAGTTGAATGTATATTTATGTGCGTGAGGACGTGTGCATGCATGTATATGCCACATTCTAACATCCGACAAGACTCACAGCCACAAATACTTCGTCATAAACATGCAGCTATTGTCAAAAGACTTGATTATTAGTAAATCACACACTTATTATTAAGATAATATACCTTAGTTTCCATTTTAACTTGCACACGAACGTCCAAGACTTCATAGACAGAGAACCGAGAAGAGCGCAAGGACCGTAGCCTTGAGGTGAATTAACTGTAAGCTGCCGTCCGACCGTGGTTCACTGACACACAAACCCGACACACCACATCGGGAGGGTCTTTCTACTGCACACTGAGATAATACTCCTCGAAGACTCTTAACTCGAGAAAAACCGAACTATTATCCCAGATCATTTGAGCCAAAAATTGGTATGTTTGATCCATGATGGACGAGCCCTAGACCGAGACAAACTTTGTAACTGCCAAGACTGTAAAGTGATTGCAATTTTCCTGTAAACTGGGGACAGAGCATGATACGTTCTTAAGGCAATTTTTGGCTTTTCACTAATGTATAAAGAATTAGGCCGGCCATAATTTTTGGTTATGGGCAACGCCAGATTGGCGTCAAAAAGTTTGGCGTATTTACATATGTAAAATAATATGATCTTTGAGCCTTGATGTTTATGGCTGGCGTCCTGAAAGATATAAATATGTTCGTTTGTTTAATAAATAATAGATAAAAATATTCTTTTTTTGGGGGGGCAACTTATGGCCAAATTTTCCTGATATTTCTTATAATGAAGCACCTAATACCTGTCAGATATACAAATAATACATAAGCAATGATTTTGTTTAAATAAGTAATACCAAACTAAAACAAATAAGAAACGCTAATCTGTCCACTTATCGTTTTGCAGCACAGACTGCTCATGAGAAGACAAAAAAAAGGAGGCAACAAAATACTGTTATAGTACTATGCCTTGCCATCGGTTAAACTTTTGCAGCAACCGCGAATTGATCTTGCAACACTTAATGATTATTATTACTAGTGCCATTTACTCAGCTACAGCCTATAACTATAAACCACCAAAGCCAAAAAATACGGGGTGTTATATCTGGGCCAGCCCGGGTCACCCAAGGCTACAATTTTACGTAAACCACTAGTAAACTCTATCTTCAAATCCTTATACTTTGGCGTCAATGTTACTACTACTCTTACATCAGTTGTTCGCTCTCCCTTTTACTCACAGACTCTGAGGCTTGATTTCTCTTTGCTTTTATGCTAGAAACAACACTAGCACCATAACCCTACTTCTGCCAGCACTATGCCTTCCCTCACGCTCCATTACATTTCTCGACAAACTCGCCTTTCTTATCCATAGTTAGTATCTTACACTTACCTTTGCCTGGCGTATTCATAAGTCTCTTCCCGGACGGCATGATTTCAGCTTCCAAATCATGATATGTCACGGGGAAAATCCAATGCAAATGCTTGAATAACGAGAGGTGAGAGCGCACTCCCGCACAAGGTAAACACACTGTCACACCGGCAAGTGTGCCCTCACAGTCGTTACCTCGGAAAAAATGTCACATAAACAAACGCGTTTATACAATTTATAAAACAGTATAAGCTTGCCAAAACATTTGTAAAATATAAGTACATTATTTTGAATAATATTTATAAATAATAAAGCGAGATTAGAAAAACTATAAGCAAATATACTATTTACTTGAAGAACATAGTATATATTTATAGCAACTACTAAATAGGGGTACCCAGCTCTGCCCGGGTCTCTCTCTCTCGCTTTCCACTCCTCTCTTTCTCAATCTCCCCTTTTCTCTCATCTCTCTCTTCTCCTATTCTCCCCTTCTCCACATTTCTCCCCACACCCCACTCTCCTCCTTCACTCTCCACCCCTCCATCACCTCTCCCACCCTCTGCACCTTTCCCCCTCGCTCCTTCCCCCCCCCCCCCGTCTCTCTCTTTCTCGGGAAACGTAATATTACTAATCACCGAATAAAGTTTTACGATAGTAAAACTTTACGGGAAACAGATTCTTGATTTCAGACCGTGAAAATCGAAGGGGGATTGTTATAGATGCTGACATTTCTTAAAGTATGGCAATGGGTTCGACTCTAACCTATGATATTCACATGCCCCCATGTGTCATTTTGTCTGGGTTAAGCTTGCTCCAAGCATCTGCTCTCCTATTTTGAACAGAGAGCCGGACAGACATTCCATTTTATTGATTTAGGCTTGGTTGAACATACAAAAGTGACTGTTGCAGCCAACAATATTCATGTTTTGCACTATTAATTTTATAGAGAGAACGACATAAAAGTCATGAACCAAACATAAGCATTCCCAGGTCTAGTATAGCATATATATGTACCATATTAGGCCTAAGATAGTGTATAGCAGGCCTAGGTTTGTTCGGACAGGTTAGGTTAGATTCTTTAGTTATTTTTCCAATATTTTAGTATGCCATTGGGCTAATACAAGACGTAAACGTTTTGAGTCTAATAGTCCATTTTCTTAATTTTGACAAAATAGTTGCAATACGTACTATCATTTGTGTGTGTGTGAGTGTGGGTGCAATTTTCACAAACCTTTTACATTTTTGAATGAAATAACTTTCTCCTGCAGCCTCAGAGTCTTCCAGCAAATATCTTCACCAACACTGCACTGATTCATGCTCAATATCACAGCTCAAATGACATACTCAAAACGCGGTGACTTTATTACACAGAAACGCGTATGTGTTAGCATTCCGTCTTCTTAGAATCTCGACATAACTCCATGGTTTGATACAAAGCTTCCTGATTGTACATGTAATTTCATGGTAGCAAGTTTGTAGTTTAACTTATAACTTTAACTTATAACTTATAGTGATTTAACAAGTAACTTCATTGTTTGACACATATCCTCTCGGTTTAACACGTATTTTCACTTGCGCAATGTGAAAAAAACATTAACTCGAGCACAGGATTTCGTTTACAAAATCAAACGTTACAAAGGCAAGTTTGATGACCCGGGAAGTGCTGCAGGCTCAGTTAAACTCGATGGTGCGTTGACTTGAACAATACATAACTGTAGGAGTTATTAGAAGAAAAAAAAATTTAATTACATATAATGCATTTCTCACTGACATGGGAAGCCTAGCCACTGGACTCTGATTCTTTGGTTAGTAGTTCTCACGTAGTGAATCAGACCGCTTTCCTTCATCACGCCAGGTATAACCTCCGTCACGCTTGGCATAGCCTCCTCCATGCTAGGTATAGCTTTCACCCTAGATATAGCCTCCGTTACGTTAGCTATACTTCTTCCACGCTAGGTATAGCTTTCCCCACGCTAGGTATAGCCTCCTCCATGCTACGTATAGACCTGAGCGTGTGACCTCCATCCTTAAACAGATAAACACAGACATTCTCTATTACATATATAGATTATGGGCTACGATATGTACAGTAGTTAACATAAAATGAAAGCTGGTAGAATATACTGTAGTCGCTGCTCGGTTCAGCGAAACTAGTAAGAAAAATTTCCAGCAAAATGGAAATGAAAACATACATTTTGAGACATCATTTCAGTGAATCATAACACAAGAAGCCTGAGAAAATTCATGAACCAACAATGTATTCAGGCACGGCTCGCTTGAGACATAAACACGAATGACAGACATAAAGACAGTTAACCAGATAGAGACAGAAAAAGGCAGAGGTCCACAGAGGTAAAGAAGATCACATTCCACCACGACTGGCGCAGCCGTGGGCGAGTTCGGGGTCTGGGTGTTGACAAAGCACTCGGTGTCACTCCGTTGTCTCCGTTTAGTGTTGTGGGAAGCAATGGCCGCCCGTGGAAGAGTCTTAATTTTATAAATGCTTTGAGACAGACCACAATGGAAGAGTCGTTCACTGGCGACGACGTGCAGGAGTTTTGGCGATAGTTTTTCTCATGGCGCTTTTCTTGTTCTAAGTATTATTATTATTATTATTATCATTATTATTATTATTATTATTATTATTATTATTATTATTATTATTATTATTATTATTATTATTATTATTATTATTATTATTATCGTATTATGTAGGCATACGCTCGTTTGAACATCCATTCTGAGTCATACATACATTTATGTTCAATTTACTGCTACTACTAGTTCCATTGTCACGGCATCTGGTACTATTTCTGTTATTACTACTAGTACTGCTACTATTACTACTGCTGTTGGTACTTTTACAGCTACTGTTAATACTATTACTTCCGCTACTATTACCGCTATAACTGATAATACCGCTTCAAATATTAATACTGACATTGCCACTACTACCTTTCAACTAAAACTTAAACTACTATTATTACTATCACTGCTATCATTACTACTATTACTATCACTACTACCATTACTATCACTACTATCATTACTACAATTACTACCATTACTATAATTACTACAATTAGTATCTCTACTATCATTACTTCTATTACTATCACTCCTAATGACATTTTTACTAGCACTGTTACTGCTATTAATATTACTACTACTTCTACTACTAAAACCATACTTCCACCACTACTATTACTAGGCCTACTGCTACTACCTACCGCTACAATTATCACTATTACTACAGCTACTTTACTATTACAAAGACCGAAACTATCGCTACAACTAATATAATTATTACTGCTTCTGTCTGTATTTTGCCATTACAAACCATTTTTCAATGCAACTTATGAAACTAAAACTTTTTTGAAAAAAAATATTAATATTGTTTCTCTTTTGTTTGCAGGTATGTGTGTGGGCGACTTCTCTTTAACTCATATTGGCGGGTAATGTAAAATACTCTTATTTTCAGGAGCATTATTATACTCGAGCCTTGTTGGAGTTCCAAATCTTTCTAATACACCTTTGTAAACGCGTTGCAATACCTTGGTGTATCACGGCACCCTCCTTTAGAAAACCCAACCGCTTGGGCTGGGCGGTAGAGCGACGGTCTTGCTTCCTGCAGGTCGGCGTTCAATCCCCGACCGTCCAAGTGGTTGGGCACCATTCCTTTCCCCCGTCTTATCCCTAATCCTTATCCTGATCCTTTCCAAGTGCTATGTAGTCACTGTGGCTTTGCACTTTATCCTGATAGTTCCCTTCCCTTCCTTTAGAAAACACTGTCTTCCAATGAGCTTTTTACTCAAGCACAAACCCTCTTACAGTCTTTTTTCATTCTCCGGCTCTTCATCTCTTAAACTTAAGTCGCGAGGACACACTAAAGCCGGAGGAAAGATCATTAATGCCAAATGGTAACGTCAAGCCATTACAACGGTGTCTAACCATTTGGACCCATTGTGAATCGAACGCCTACCCTATATGATACATGGGTGTGGGAGTCTAAACATCAATATTGTCTACAGCTAACAAAACTCTCGAGTCTCATTCCCCTTCCAAGTAAACATGACTGGAACTTCTCCGGTGGCATCCATCGTCCAAGAGACACCATCGTTCTCGCCACAACACAAACACGACCCAACAACTCGAATGTCCATTTCTACTTCAGATAGTCTTGAAGGGGAATTCAGCCAAGCGGTAATCAAGAGGGTGAAGGGAAGCTCTTTCTTGTACCTAGTGAATTACAAACTAAACATATAAAATAGTCTCTTCCAATACGTTGGGATATATATTACTTCATTTTGGGCTAAAATATTATTTCTAGTTGGTCAGTAAGATATGGTGGCCTTAACCATATCTTCCCCCTCACGCTGTTGATAAGACCTACCTTAAGCTCAATATAAAACCAAATCTCCAATTACGTCCTGAAACCCCGACTTGACAATTTGTACTATTTATCCTCCCATCAACTGCTAGGGAAAAATGACGATACCAGAGTTGGTTTTACGGTCACAAGTTCAGTCTGGAAGGTTAGTTTGGTGAGCGGCCGCCAGGGTGCCACCGGACCCAGCCTGGAGACTCTGGAAGCCAAGATAGCCAGTCGCGCGCTAGCCACCATGCGCATTTGGCGAGCCGCTCTGGTGCTCTCTTTATATTTTTTTAGTTACATCACCGAGGATTTTCTCGACTGGTGTTATGGCCTTGAAACTTTGTCAATAATTCAGAAAAATTTCAAATGTAGTAAAAACTGCATTAGACACAATCTTATGGGCATTATTTCCACACGACTGTGATATTTGTAACCATTTCAAATCATATATTGTATTTAATTGTTGATAGGGACAGTGACTAATATTCATTACATTAGTGATACTATTCCACACGTTCTCCTCGACTAAACAGACGCGGCGGACCCTCAAGCAAAAGGACATTATACCTGGATTAACACAAACTAGATCACCTCATACACTGCATGAGCAACGGTACTTGACGTGTTGACGGTACACGCTACGTGATTTCTACGTGTTGACTGCTTGTTATAGAGTGCTTGCCACGTATTTACAATACGTGCTACTGACTTGTCACGTGTTGACATCATATGTTACCGACTTATGTGTTGACATACGTGCTACGTGTTCACATTACGAGCTTCCGTGCTTGCTACGTGTTGACTACGTATTGCTGACTTGTCCCGAGTTGACAGTATTTTCTACCGTACTTGCCACATGTTGACAGTACGTGCTACCGAACTTGCCACTTGTTGAATACGTGTTACAGACTTGCTACGTGTTGACTCGTGCTACCATACTAGCTATTTTTTGACTACTCCCAACTCAACAACATTTCCCAGGTGTTTTTCAGTCGGATACCAATCACGTGTTTGGCACACCACGTAGTGACCTGATCTATCGCATTTCAGTTGTTTGCCTCGAGTTGTTCATAATTTCGATCTGCTGTACAGTCGCCACCGCCGTTATGTGAGAAACCAGTCATACTGATGAAAGTTCAGGGACTGCTAGCAACATACGTGAGTTCACTATGTTAGTGTTAGGAGCGTGACGATCACAGGGACGCGTCAGAGTACCAAGTCACCTTGAGCCTTCCAGTCTCGGCTTAGATTTGTCCCCAAAGAGCACCATGAGTGAGAAGAGTGAGCCGAGCGAGGCGCCCTCGACTGGCAGCAGCAGCATGAAGGTCAACGTTATGTACAGGGGAATCGTGTACCGGGTGCGGGGCATCAAAGTCCTCTGCTCCGTCGTCACCGCCGTCATCTTGTTGCTCGTCGCCATCGTCGGCCTCGGCGTTTGGATGCTAGTCAGCGCCTATGCCGAGGAGAAAGTGGAAACCTTCGATAGCGATGTCAACGCCACGGAGCCCAGGTTAATGCATGTCCAGGGTCTTAGAGACACAGATAAACCTTCGTCGACTCCCTCCACCATAGATTTCAACGCCCCAAGCGCAGTCCTGGAGGAGCTCTCTCTCGCGGCAAAAGTGCCAATAACACACACTAACGAGGAATTCCACATTAACGAGGCGGTCGGCCACTTCCAGGGCGTAACGCCAGACAAGGATCTCACAACACCATCCCGAATTCCAGGTCCTGACCCAACCTTTGGTCTCTTTGGGGGTTTGCTGGAGCTTGGAAATGGAGGCTCTGAAGGGACCACACCTGTCGCAGATATTGCGAAGCCTGACTCATGGCAGCCCATGGACATCACCCACGGTAGTGACAGCCTGGTACAACACTCCGAGAGCAGACCTGTGGTAGTCCCTCCTCCCTCTGATAGTTACAGTGAATACAGTGAGGGCGTGTCAGAGTACGTACACAACGATAACAGAAAAGTGGATGACTTTTCAGATGAGAACTTTTCAGGTTACCCACTTCAAGGTGGTCTTCCTGACAACATTCCTCGGGACATTGATCCTGTGCTGCTCGACATGGGGCTACCATTTCCATATCCACCATCATTCCCAACGACAAAAACACCCACAGCCCTCTCCACCCCTCTTCCAAGGAGACCCATCAACCTAAATCACCATGAAGGTCCGCAACATACGCCTTCGGAAGTCAGTCGAGGTCAGCTCTCCATACGACCTCCCAACTCTCGCCAACCGTACCAACAACATCCAGCGTACGATCCCCGACATCCCTATGACTACCGCGATCAATCAGCTCATGACTTCAGCGACCAACCGGTAAACGACCGTTCACAATCTCACGATTACGACGATCATCCAGAAACCTACGACTACGATGACCAGGACCATGATCAGTCATACATTCAAGAGAATCAAGGTGAGTCACAACAAACGTACGAGCACTACTTCACACCATCACTACAAGGCAGTCGTCGACCCTACCAGCCCTCGAGTCAGAGAGAAGCTCCAACTGAAAATAATGAGATGAAAAATTCCCCAGATACTTCTGGTTATGACAACTCTCAACAATACACTGCCAACAGAGGCGACCAAACATCGCACGGTTTCACGATGCCAGCAGGTGTCAAGATGCCACCAGGTATTACAATGCCATCAGATATTACGATACCACCAGGTGTTACGATGCCACCAGGTGTAACGATGCCACCAGGTGTTACGATGCCACCAGGTATTACAATACCAACAGGGATATCGTTACTAGAAGGTGTCACCCTCCCAGAGAACTTGGAGAGACTCCGAAATTCTGCAGGAGAAAGACCGGACCATGTTCGACCAGGCCCAGCAGGATATTTTGATGATATGATGTACTATTACAACAAACATGAGCGAAAAGCCACAACAACAACATCGGTCTCACCATCTGTCTTCAGCGAGTCTCAGTACAGCCACAGAAAGGGCCTGACGCAAGAAGACAGTGGGTACTCTGGACCTCCAGTGGTTGGGTATGGTGATAAAGTCCGCACCACAGACCACCGCCCAACTAATCCCGCATTTCACCATTTCTGGAATGCTTATAATCATAACGGCCAACTACCAGCTGAGCACGATGACAGAGGACCTGTTCCTGAAGAAGCTTCAACACAAAGCTGGAATTCACCACCACAAAGAAGACCGCGACCTCATTTTAGTGCTCCTCGACCTAGCCATGGTGGCCCTCGAACTAGCCATGGTGGCCCTCGAACTAGCAATGGTAGCCCTCGACCTAATAATAGTGGCCCTCAACCTAGCAACGGTGGCTCTAGACCTAGTAATGGTGGCCCTCGACCTAACAATGGTGGCCCTCAACTTAATAATGGTGGCCCTCAACCTAACACTAGGGGTCCTCGGCCTAACAATGTTGGGCCTCGACCAAAAATTCGAGGTCTTCTACCTAATAGGCAAGGCAACCCCTTACCTTCACGGCCAGATGCTGAAAGGCCCCCGGTACAAATTCCAAATCGAAGCCTTTGGGTTGAACCGAACCATCGACCTCCGACACAGACAGCTCCAAGGCCTGATCACGCCCCTTCCCCGAACCACAGGCCTCTGCTGGGACCTTTATATGACATATATGAATACTCTCAGAGGCTAGCATCTACGTTATTAAGCTTCCCTTCAAAAATAGATGGCCGTTTCAATGAATCTAGAGAAGAATATATGCAAAACGAAGTTGAATTATTGGAAGATTACAACAAGGTGTTCAAAGAAGCGGACACAACCAGCGCCGACGTTTTGCCAGATATGTTTGACGACAGACCTGGCAGGAATGAGCGCCTCATGCTCATCGATTCTGAGAAACTTCGAACTTTGAACCCCTTTGAGCTATCACTCATCACCTGGACATTCCTAGACTTTTGGGAATTCCTCATCGAAAAAGTTGGCACCCTCTCCAAAGAAGACCTGCAACTTCTTGAATTGAGACTGGAGCGTCTGAGGCAAAACAAGGACCGTGTACTTACGCAAAACTTCATGACTGCGACTGTCAATCAAGTCTCTCATGAGTCTGAGAGAAGCCTATCGGAAATTACTCATGCAATCGCCATGGCTGAAGATCTTTTCGAGACTCTCCCAGTTGTTGAGAAAGTCGGAGACACCGCCAGTACCAACATTTCATCCCATGAAGTGGTCGAGGGACGCATGTGGGATCCACTCGGCATGTTCAGCTCTGAGCAGCGTGTGAAATTTATGGAGTTCGCCATCAAAGTGTTATTTAAGTTTGGACGCGTTTATCTGAAGAAGCGCTACGCGTTAGATTGCATGATGTTGCTGTTCTGCAAAGATCTCAATGCTAACGCCAAGAAGACTGGAATGGACGGCATGGCCGCCAAGCTAAAAAGGTGAGAACTACGCCTAGACATTAGTGCATTCAAATTTCAACAGTTGAATTATAAACACTGTGTATTTGTAAGCCCGTTATTGTTGATGTGATCAGAGCGTTTCCTGCCGTCGAGAACTTGACCTTCATCTGCCACTGGTTGTAAAATTAACTTTGCCTTTGTCACTTCAGTGATTGAACTGTTGTTGTGGAATTTAATTGCATTAGGTATTTTGCAATTAAAGGTAACGGGATAAGTGGGTTTACTAGAAAATTTAAGATAAAATTGTGTTGTAAAATTGACAAGGAGAGGGAATGAGGTAGTTCATTAGGTAGGTAACAAGATAAGGGGTGTAGCAGCATCGAGACCTCTTGCTGACAGATACTGGTCCACCTTCCATTATGGAGGGCTTAGTACATTATCTTATTCTTCCGTATGATAAAGATTATTGTAATTGTTCAGATTAAGAGCCATCTTCACCCTATCTTTTTTACCTTTACCTCTTTTTAATTACAATTTGATATTGATAACACTGTCTTTGTACAATGTTATCAATAATAGACGCATTACCTTGCATATACGCATACATATAATACAGTATACGCATTTGAAATATACGTATTACCTTGTGAGGAAGCATGCTCTCTGTAACAAGGGATAAATTATCACAGTAATTTAAAATTATCACATCTTCACCTCGATGAACTAGGCCTGTGGTACACCTGCTTCACGCTCACACAGCTCCAACAGCTGTACCTAAGGGAGTAACTAGCAAATAACGTAACTGTTCTTAATGGTGAAGGTCAGTAGTGCTTCCGTAATTTGTGTGTGTGAGATCAGTGTGCACTTGTTTGCGGTGAGCTGGTGTTGATTGGAAGTGTGTTGGTGGGAGAGATAGTGTTAGGCTAGCGGCAACTCTACCATTGCGGTCGGGGTTGTGGGCGCCTTGCTGCTACAAGCCTCTGTTGTTCACCGTGGTTGTTTATTTCGTTTTTATGTTTGTAATGGCACCAGCTGTAAAATAGTCAAGACAATTTCGACTTGAGAATGGTCCAGGACGAACCGAAACGTCGTCGTCCCTTCACCTTCTAGTGTGCGGTCTGGTCAACGGTCAATACAACTTACAACGATTGAAATACGACAGATAATAAGTAAGGTTGAAATACGATTGGTAAATAAGACTTAAGCACAACTCGTACAGCTCCCCCCCCCTCAATAATGAGAGGAACCTTCGACAAGCCGCCGGCTTCCTGTCCTCGTCGAGGCCACTAGTGTTAGCGGCTCTCAGGTAAACTCAGGTAAATAGCGAGAGGCGATAATAAGAAGCCCAACATAACCCCAGTCCACTGAACTTTCAAACCTACTCTCTCTATACTTACATCCTCTTCCAGAATTTCTCCTCCCCATCCCTCTACCCCTCCCATCCTTTCCAAACCCTTTGGACATCAAAGCTAAGCTAAGCTGCTGGAGCTGTGGATGGAATCTGATAATCACACCCCCAGATCACGTCTCAACAGTTAGTATATGACGACCAACCACTACCGACATGAACTCTTAGGCTATCACTGGCATCATCAGTATTACATCTCGCACAAAAATTGGTTGAAATGTAGGTGTCATCACTGAGAAAATCCACTAGGGCTACATGTGGGTGCGAACCTTCGAAAAACGAACACACGTGTAATCATCCCTAGAGATATAATTTATATTGTGAATGTCCACAATTTTGAACTTTTCCTGTACAGCGGCGTGCAATACTTCCATGGGAGTTTCTTCTGTCCTCTCAATAGCAGGAGACACCAGCTAGAACACTGAAGATATGCTCGCACGACCACCACTCCGCCTTCTCCACAGCCATCTAGCCTCACTACACATGTTTAACTACCCCCTTCTCCACAATCTCCCTCATCCCCCACTAGACTCTTTGTCACTTTTCGAAAATTAAATCTTGATATACTCTCTATTTTACAATAACGCTATACAGTATTACTCTTTCTATATATTTCCAGAATATCATTGTTCATATATTTTATGTTATCAGAGAATAATATAAACATTTAGTTGGTCGCAGGTAACTTCTGCCCGCACCGGAGGTCTCAAGCCTGAGCCCACTGATGTACGTCGTGGAGAAAATGGCGTCTCATTTTATTATATATTTCAAGTGGATATCCACAATTCCTTCATTTCTGTTCTTTATTTCTTACCTCCTTCTTCTTTTATAATTCCATCTTTCTATTTCCAAAGCAAAAACAAAAGATAAAAAAAGTAAAAAACAAAATATCATCTCACTTGTATTTGCTTGGATTAAAGTACAGAAGCTATTTTCAGACCATCTCTATAGGCTATCCATTATTTTGGCGACAGAAATAATGTCACCAAAATTGGCTTTCAATAATGGGTTATGTCGGTCGTTACGTATGACTGACTCTCAAAACAATTTCCATCAATCTTTTGAATCATTGGTGTTAGGAATCATTACTAAAGATAACAGATGGTTTACGTAATTTACCTCATATTTGTTTCTCAGTGCCTGTTGCTTGTGTGTTACCTCATGACAGGCCAGGTAGTATGACATAAGCAGGTTCCGTCCCCACATTGTCGCTGATATTCACGGCACCGCAACACTTCCCACGTATACATCACACTTGCGTCCTGTTGTAGGTCAAACCGGCCATTTACTCAGCATGGTTCCGGTTTGGGGATACGGTTACCCAGATCTTGTTGTGACGGAGTAACTGTGGCCGGCCCCGAGACGACGCCACTTTGCGTAAGTTCAGTCTTTGTCGCGTTATACATGGGTAACGCCCCGGAAGAATGCACCCCCTCCTCCCCCTGAGTAACACTATTCAGTGGATCCACAGAGGCGCCGTACCGCGGTCTGCCAGACAGGTGCGACACCGTTACATTTTACTTCCACAGGAAGTTTTGATAGTCGCCGTACTGAATTAACTTACATATCACTGTATATCAAGCTACAGCTTCTTGCCTTGACTTTCAGTCGTCAGTTGCCTATGGCAATGTCTCCCGATCCTCTTGCTTGTCTGTGATATCCAGACTACTCTTGAAACTATGGATGATGTTAGTCTTGAACCCCTCCCTTATGGCTGAGTTTCTGGTGTTTACCCATGTCCTCTCGTTCTGCTCTTGTTCATGTGTAATGAGGTCTTTGCCTTTCTTCCTAAGTCATATTAGTTCAAACACCAGTGTAGACGATGATTCACAATAACATGGCTAAAGATGTTATGACCAAACCACACATCAGGAAATTAGGAAACGACAATGTTTTGGTCCGTCCTGGATCATTCTTGTAGGAAACTTTTGGACTTTCTCCAGTTTTGGCTTATGTTTTTTTTACGTGGGAGTTCGACCCTGTTGCTACATATTACTGGGCTAACATTGGCAGCATACAACGTCCTGAAAAACTCATAATTCCTACGATGCTGATGTTATCAAGTTAATATGTGCTACCAATCATAGGCTTGGAGTTGTATCTACTCTCAGATCTTTTTCCTACTGTGACTCCAGCATTTCCTTTCCCATCATCGTATCCTCTTTCTGTTAACACATTCTCCTGTTTAGATAGTAGTTTTTGTAACTATGTGCACCATAATACAAAGAATACTGTTCTAAGCAATTAGATAGTAGAACTTTGAACTAATCACTTTATAGTTGGAAAAAAGTGAAGCTAAAAAACAAACTTAAATATTCCTAGGCCTAGTATAGCACACATATGTACTATATTAGGCCTCGGATACCGTGTATTAGGCCTAGGAAGGTTAGGTTAGGTTAGTTTGTCTTTACAACATATGTAGAAAACAGTTTTCCGGTTTGTCCAACTCAATAGTGCCAATTTTTACTTTCGTTGTACGTCGGTATATATACTATGGTCCTCATCGTTACTCTACGTACTACCAAAACAGGAGGATGAGCTGCTTTCTGTGGCCTCATCCCCTTTCCAAATCTCATCATTTTGTATTTGCTTGGATTAAAGTCGAGAAGCCATTTCTCAAACCATCTCTCTAATTTGTCCAGATCCACTTAGTGTTCTGACTCTTCTCATCAGCTTTACATCGTCGGCTGATTCATTACATTTACATTCATGAATAAGGTGAATGCTCCTACATCGTCATTATGGCCCAGGATAAATCACATTGAAAGAGAAGATAATTAAAATATGCTAGGAGCCTCCGACTTTTCTGTAATGTTTGAAATTATTTAACTGATATAAAAATGTAACGTGAGGACAGACGACAAACAAACCGGAAAGGGGAGTATGAGAAAGATAATTACTACAGGAAATTAAATGGAAGTAACCTGTCCTTACATTTCATGCATCACATTTGTAATGCTAAAGACCATAGCTTGACATTAAATGCACCGTAAAACAAATGACTAGCAAACATGATAAGAAAGTCTGGAGGTAGCAATTGCTACCAGTGTTGGAGCAGATGGTGGCAGAACAGGCAGGTAGCCTCATGCACCTCACCAGTGTTGACTTCCGCTTGTGCCTACATTCTCTTCATCCTTAATGCTTCCGCTTTGCTTTCATTGTGGAGTTATAGTATTTTCCTTAAAGTATGATTGATAAACAGGAGTACAGTACATCTTGAGCGGAAATTGTGTATATATATATATATATATGAAAAATTATGCCAAATAATTTGTTTAGAAGTGAATAGGAATTTCTTTACAGTTATTAAATGGTTATTCAATTCGATGATTTAAGCTTTTATTAATTTATCATTTCGTTGAGTAAAAACTATGTTTTACATCACGTTTTTAGGAAAGCAATGTAAACAATATCTTGGAGAAGGTTTAATCAAATCACCTATATTGTTATGTTGAGCGGTCGAGCTCATTTACGATCTGTTCCCATGTGTGTTAGTTCATGGATAAGTAACAACAGTAAACATATATTCTTTCCTCCAGGTTTGCGCTTTATCAAACACCACTACAACCAAACACCGTTGACGTACCAACATTGATTGATTGAATGTTGATTTGCCATCGTAAGAACGAACCTCCAATATAAAATACCCCATTGGGGTGTTCATCTTGTTATTGCATAGTCTCCAGACGCAACAAGCATTGCTTACCTCTTTGATATAATCTGTTCGCTTAAAACAGCAGTCCGAGGTAGGTATACATATAGCAGACTGAGCAGCCCAGTTTTTTCCTTTCGTTGAGGTGTTACACATGCTGGTTGGCTCTATGTTCACTCACAGGTGTGTGACACTTCCCCAAAAAACTCCATTTTTCGATCTCCCACGACTCGCCAGATCTCATGTCATGAACTGAAGTTCCTAAGATTAATGCGGCACAACGGCGCATTCGTACGGTTGAGTGAGAGGTTGCTTGCCTTGTGTGATGGTGTGTGGATCGAGAAGTGGTGGGCAGTCATGCTCTTGGGTGACTTGATGCGCTCGATAGAACAATGCACACTCATTTACACACACACACATATATAGAATGGCACGCACACATACTGTTATATGCTGATGGGGATGTTGGCAGAGCGTGACAGGTGTCTGGCCAGCCTGGAGCTCCTCTGCACTTCCACTGTGCTAAAACTACGCTTTCACGAGCATTTACGTATCTATTTACGAACCTGTATATCTTTTCACAGTCGTTGACGCTTTGTTTACATTTATTAAACAGTTTACGAACATCGAAACTTCCCAATTAAATATTATTATTATAAACAACCTTGGGATGCCTCGGAGCTCATAAACTGCTTAATAAATGTAAACAAAGCCGGCAAATATTGAGAAAAGATGTATCGTAAGTGCTTGCGTAACTGTTTGATGAATCCAGGTCAAAACCACAAAACACAATAGACGAAAACTATTTCATATGTAGAACCGCCGAGTTTAAATTCTAGATAATAGGGGGGTAGAAATAGCCTAAGCTACTCTATCCCTTTGAGATGTATTTCTTGCTTATCTCAATAAACATACTTGAACTTGAATCTAGATAATAAATCTATTTGTATATATTTTGATTGGAGTTTACATTATTTAGTCACAATTACTGATTACTTTTTTTTGGTAACTATTCGTAGCAATAACAATTTATGAATAGTCTATACCTTTTTCTCATTGAAGATGCGATTGAAATGATGACCTTGCTAAAAATGAACGTGTTGATTCATTGATTGATTAATCATTTTCTGGTGTATGTTTCTATCTTATTTCATGGCCGATTTATTCAAATTGTAGATGCCTATTGGTGTGTATGACCAAAGGACTAACATAAGAATCATGCAATATAACCACGTAATAATTGCACGTAAAAATGTCGCCAATTAGTTACAGTCACTGCCAAATAGTCATGTGATCACAGAAAATTATTTGGTCATGTGATAACGGCCATTTGGTCACGGCGAACTAATTTGTCATGTGGTCATGGTTTAATGGTCCCAGCCAATTTGGTTTTGTGGTTAGTGCTAATTGATCATGTGGTCATGGTTAATTGGTCATGTAGTCACTGCCAATTCGTTATGTATTCACTGTAAATTGATAATTGGTCAGATCTGAACAAGTTCTGAACGGCTTGTTCAGATCTTTTGTACTTTGTACTCCTTTTTTTGCGTTATATCTGATACGAACCACTAATACATAACACGAGATCCCTCGGTGTTTTTTTTTTGTTATCTACACTAATGCATTTCCTTAAACGGTTGTCATAGTTGCTGCGAATTTAAAATAACATACAAAATTGCGTACTTGACCTGCGTACTTGACTACGTGACCAATGACTGTGAACCAGTCGTCAATACGCACTGTAATCTGCCAATTCGTTATTCCATTTCATTACATCACCCGCATATGCGTGCAGATGTAGTGAAAATACCACGAGCGTTCGTAGAATGGATTAGATCACCCCAATTTTAACATGTTTTATAGTCGAGCATAACCTTGTCTCGGCAGTCATATTCCTGCCCCGGCCCAACTCGCCCCACTGGAGGGTAGGTAACCTAATGAACTCCCGGCCAGACTAGCAGTCTCCAGCACTGGCGGCTACCCGTAACTGTTGCAGTGGTCCTGCGGGCCTCCTCTGCCCTGGTTCACGAGTGCCTGGTCTGACCCCTTGTATCCCTCCAGAAGAACCTGGGTACTGTTAGACGCGCTGCTCGCAGTCTCACGCATTACTCACAGCCAGCTTGATCAGTTGTCCTTAGGATATGTTTATCAAGTTCTGTTCTGACGACCATCAAAGATCGGACAGTCATCACCCTTATGTTTAGAGGAAGAGTGTTTTGGGCCCTTGACGTGCCTATTGCACCTCTGCTTTTCAACGGGGTTGTTTTGCTCTCCCTACAATGCCTTCTGGTCTCATGAGGAGTTACTCTGTGTGTGCAGATTTGGAATCAGATCCTCTAATATTATTCAAGTGTATATTATTATGTATCTCTCTTGCCCGTATTCTAGATTATACAGATTTAGACATTTTAAGTGGTCCCAATACTTTAGATGCCTTTTAACACCAACATTAAATAACTGAGTGTGTCAGAGCCGGGCCTGTAGCATAACTGTCACACACATGTTAAACATAGGTATCCAGCGGAACTATAAAATACTTTACTTCACACTAATTGCAACAGTAAAACACAACATTCTCTCGCCAGGTTGGAAGCCTGTTATAACGGTCATGTAACCAAAAAACGTTAACTTACCTCATCATGGTAATTTTTGGCTGGCCGCTAGGGCAACATTCAAGCTGTTATGAAATAAAATTATACAACACTTTTTGCCGTTTCTTTGCGGAAGGCAGCAGTGTCCGCGGCCAGGATGATCTGTTCTGCCACTACGGTTACGGGGAGACTCGTCTGATATTAGTCTTATCATTTATATTTTACTATTTTAGGAATGTGCCTTTGGTACATTGGTCTTAAATATTTTGGTCAGTCTTTCTTGCACTAGAGCTTGTGACTTGTGACAAGCATTCCATAAAGTGGGGGTTTCTTCCTACCAAGGGGTGTTGCACAGTGAACAAACAGCTAAGGCGGCAGGTTGAGTCACAGGATGAGTGATGCCCCAATAAACTCACCCCCAAGGGGCAAAAATAAAAAAAAAATAGTAACTTAATCCGTCAGTTGCGCTTTATTGGTTAGTTAGTAGGTGCAGTAATGTTTGGTTGGGGTGAGTGGTGGCGGCAGAGAGCCTCAGGTTTGAACTTTTATTATTATTATTAACATCCTTATTGACAAAATTAATTAAAATTTTGCCTAATCTGAGGATTTTGATAAAGTCTTATTAAAGTGAGGATAATGCTGGTATTCACTGTCACCCAGGACAGAGGGTCATACATAAGACAATAAGTTTAAACTGTAGGCTGAAGCACATATATATCATGGTTACAATCAATGTTTTAATGTATGGATATGTGAAAGCAACTTTCTATTGTGCACTGCCACACAAGGGCAAGGATGGGTTCATAAGTGATGCAGCTTAGAAGTAATCTAAATAAAAATTGTTCTTCATTCTTTAAAATGGACAAGCAAATTTTTTGATAAGTTGTTAGGATGTCGTCCAGAACACCTGAGTCAATAAAATAGTTACACAGTTGGTGGTACAAGAGGCCAGGAGGTCTAAAGTCCTTTATGGTTTCACATTCAACAATATAGTGTTCTAGTGAATGCATTATGGTTTGACCGGTATTTAAATCACCGCTGCTCTAAGACAACACTGCTGTGCTACCCACTGTGTATGGGCTGGGAGCTGGGCGTCGTGTTTATATAGCTTGGTGCCGGCTTACGTCGTGATGTTGTCAGGGTGTTAGTAGCGATGAACATATCAATGGTGCTAATGGTGTCCAGTACTTCTAGTATTATTTGTAATACTTGCAGCAGTAATAGGCTACTAATAGTGCTTATAATAGCAGTAGTGGCAACAACATATGATAAACTAGTAATTAAAGTTGCTGATTTACATAACGGATAAACTAAAATTATAAGTGATTTGGCCTCAAACATGAAGATAAATAATTTAAATTTGTATTGTACCTCAGTTTATGAAATCATTTCCTCTTAATAGTTTTAAAGTCATCTATCGTCTCATGTGTCCACATATTCTGCTCTGTATTCTGAATTTTTCTCAGCAGTGACTGATTGTAAATCATTAGAGCTTTTATTTTTCACAGAGTTGATGGCGCTCAGTCATCAACCGCCTCATGCTGGTGATGCCTTTCAGAAGATCATCACTCCTTCAGCGATCATTCATTCCTAGGTTGATTCGTATCAGGAACTTGTTTCCTCAACACGGAAATATGTTGATATGTGTGATATCAAGTCAACCGACCACATGAAGGCTCTGGCACACAGTTGACTCCTGGCTCATCCTGTTCCTTATATAATAGTTACTTAACAATAAAGTTAAGTCTGATTCGTAATGGATACAAATAATATCATAACATTAATAAGTTCCTAGGGGCAGGCTTCAGATGAGCTGATGTTGGTTAACAGCTCTTGCTTGCAATTTCACTAGAATTAAAAAATAATAAAGGCTGAAGTGGAGGTCCTCCGAAAATGAACCTCTTTTCATTTCCAAGCCCCTTTTCTTCCCACCGACTTTACTGTTCGTGCTCATTTACTTTTTCAAATGGTAGTTTAAAAGGGGCTTTATTTAAACGCCCTTTCCCTTGCAGTACTGTATTGTGAATGCAGCCATCAGTGTTCACCATTATTCTTGCAAAGCCATTCTGATCACCGCCCAGTTCTCTTCACCGCCTCTAACTCGCGTTCTTCTCCCTGCAGTGTGGGCCTGAAGGTGCTGGTTGAACGCGAGAACCGTCAGATGGACACCATTGGGGAGATCTGGCGCTCTCTCACCAACTGGGAGACTCTGCAGTGTGACGTCATGTTCCCCAAGTGAGTACAGCGCCAGTAATATTATGGTGCACGACGGGTGTTAAATATTTATATATTTTAGGAGTAATATTTATGATATATATTTTTTTAATTCTTCATAATCTACTTTTATTTTTAAATAATATCAAATACCATGATCACGAGTGAGAACAATAATAATTAATATATCCTATCCAATAATATGATTTAGATTTGTATAAGTATTCTGTATTTGTATTTGTTTAATATTTTGTTACATTTCAATGGATTTAATATTATTGTAAGGCAGTGAGACTGATCAGTATCAATTTCAGTTGAGAACCACTCCCAACTGGCAGCTCAATATTCGCTTTACATTATTCGCAGTTCGCCAAAGCCATTAAGCTCATAAGTAATATTTGTCAATGTAACCGTAACATGCATTTGTTTTCCAGCTTGTCGTGTCTGTTAAATAAGGCTAGCTAGTTTTTTAAATAATTAACATACGATTTCCTGAAATATAACACTTCTAAAATTATCAGGGTTTCATCTCCCTGTACAAAACATTCTCTCAACTGACAACCTGAGGCTGAATTCACAAACACTTAAGTGTTAACTTACGAGATCTGTTCCTCTTAACTCGATCATGGTAGGGAAGTCTCGAGTCTTAACTCTATAACTAGGGGAGCCAGTCGGCCGAGCGGACAGCACGCTGGACTTGTGGTCCCAGGTTCGATCCCGGGCGCCGGCGAGAAACAATGGCAGAGTTTCTTTCACCCTATGCCCCTGTTACCTAACAGTAAAATAGGTACCTGGGTGTTAGCCAGCTGTCACGGGCTGCTTCCTGGGGGTGGAGGCCTGGTCGAGGACCGGGCCGCGGGGACACTAAAAGCCCCGAAATCATCTCAAGATAACCTCAAGATGGTGACTCGATCGTCAATATTTACTGAACAGCTGACGCTCTCCAAACCACTACGAGCATAATAAATGAACTAAACTAAACTAACTAAACTGATGGAGGCCAGAGGTACAGATCTTGTAAGTGAACAATAAGTGCTATTTTAAATCCTGGCGCTGTTGCCCCTTTTCTCCATAAATCGTCGTATCGACATCCCACAGAGAAAACAATTTTTTCATTCACCAACTTTTATGTTTTGTTGTTGAAACATTTGATTCCACCAATATTTGTTTAAACTTTTACTATACGATTTTACTTTATCGTGACATATCACAGTAGTTTATTTTAATATTTTAATATTTATTTTTACTAATAATGTCGACGTCACATTGAAATTCCCCTGGTGATACCAACTCTGGCATCCATAGCTGCCTTGTGTGCAATGTTTTTTTTTCTGAGTGTGTCTGGAGCCGCGCCTCGCCAGTAATGCTTGTGTTTGCTCGCAGGTGTGATGGACCCAAGGCCCTGGAGATCGTCAACGATGTAGCTCTGGGAGCTCGTAAGTAAGGAGTTAGTAAACTCCAAGGTGTCCTCCTCCAATGACTGTCGTCGCCTGCGGAACCTCTGTAATAGACAGTGATGTCCTCGTCGTTGAAGCCTGGCGAGAGAAATCTAGATGGAAATTTTCTCTGCTTGAATTTTGGACAAGGAGGATCATTGAGTATTGTGGTGCTCTCCTCTGCTCTACTGGGGGAGGACCTCGCGTGACATCATGAGAGGCTTCAGTACTGCAGGACTTCTTACTGGGTGTCGCTACCCATCGACTAACATATCAGTAATATAGGGAACTGGCGTGATACTGTCTTGATCAAGCTGTGACTATCTCAAAATTGTATATTTGTGTTGTCTGTGACGCTTCACAAGAACCTACCCTGACACACATCAGTCACTGACCGTCGTGAAAGCAGGTGTCACTTCAGTATATTCAGTGTCAGGGATACTGAATCTTCACGATAAATATACTCACAAGAAGTATCGTTAAGACGTGTAGATGATAAGCTTCAGGTGCTTCCCCTCTCAACCAATGTTCACGGTAAATAAAGTAGAAGGAGAGGCGTGTGAAAGCGGTGGCTGTCCTGGGGAAACTTGTAATAATCTGCACATTTGTAAATAATGTATTTGTGTTTGTATCTGTTTAACTAATGAACGGTCAAGGCTCAACACTAATCACTATGAAGTATTGTATTACTATTGTGACTGTTGACCTCTCCCTGCTCACGGCTGAGTCACCTTGACCTCCCACAACTGTACAAATGGTCGCCACCCACCACTCCTCCACCGGGATGAGTGGAAGCTTTTTGGTTGACAAATTGTTCTCGTGTTATTTATATTGTTATCCTTTGCTAGGAATTTATTTATTGCATATCTGCAACTATTTATTTGTTGTTTGTTAGCTATAAGGTGTTGTCATGGCCTTATTAGTGTGACAATAAATAATTTTATGTACACTGTTTTTCATTCCTTAAATGGCAAAATTATTTACACTTATACTATGTGTTTAAAATGCAAACATTATTTTTAGATTAATACATTACAGCAATTCGTGAACCAACACATTGTTTAGGTTAAAACAGAAGAATACCATGGCGTGTTTAGAGAGTCCTGGATGTGGAACGCTAAATAAGATTGATTTAAACCACATAGAAATACAGAATAAAACACTACAAAGAGAAAAACTTTTATTGTATATAAAACATATTAATGACAATAAAACATTTGTAAAACATAATCACTTAGCTTGTACAATGTGGTCTAATTAACTGATAAGCTTAGAACTATGGTAAAGTAACTTTAACAAGAGTTTCTGATTATAAGCGTTTCTCCATTGCTAAATAATATTATGACCAAACCAAGTTTCCTGAACAAAAAGTTTTGGCTAACATTTCGGTTTTTATAATAAAATTCCTACGGAACAATTATCAATATTTGATATCACTAACTTTGGCAGCATAATTATTCATATTAATTGCCTGTTGGAGAATCAGCATTGAAACCACTGGTTACAATATTTTAACTATCACATTATGCATCACAGCTTTTTAACAAGAAAAATATTTACTGGCAAAGGAATATACCCAGATTTCAAAGGTGACTCTTACACATATAAATAATGTAACACCTTGTCGTTTATATAAAAGCTTAAAAATCAAAAGGACAAATTTGAGTAATAAGAGCAATATTAGCTCATAGGTATATAAAAAGAAATAAAACCCCATAAGCCTTGCCAAAAGGAAATAAATCCCGAAAGTCTTTTTTTTTTTGTAATTCTAACAAAGGACATTATGAATAAAAAAAAAGATATATCTATATTCCCCTATACTATACTCCAACTCCCCTATAAACTTCCCTGGCTGGGTCGTTCCAAGAGGCCCTTCCTGATGAAGATGAAGTCATCGCCGAGGGACGAGGATAAGGTGTAGCCTCGCTCTTGCAGGAAGGTAATGAGGGCTTGGCTGCCCTCAGGGACGTGACGGTACTCCACGCACACCACCTCGATCCTCACGCTCTCCATGGCTCATGGTACTGTCTTAGCACCTGCGGCCACATTAAAACCAGGGGGAGAGAGAACAGATCTTTTACTATCTATAGCGACCATCTCGTTACTGTACACATTAAAGTGCAGTCTCAAACACTGCAACATCCTGTACTTCACAGTCAACTTCCCATAAAGTGCTCTCAGTGTCACATAAATCCTTCACGTCTCATGACAAAATGCACTAATATTAATGCACATCAGTTTTAAGTATTTAAAAAGTAAACAATGCACCTAAGTTTTAAACTTCAAAGACCAAAAATTTGCACTTGTCAAAATGCACGCCTGCTACAAGCCCCGTATAGCTTTGGCTACACGATGCATTCCCCAATAAGCAACCCTGGCAATCCATACTTCAAAATTTCATACTACGAAATGAACTCCATACAATACATGCTGGCTGTCAATACGGTAAGCCAGTGTTAAAGACTGAACCACCTATCATTATCACCATAAATTCCCCCTTTCCCCCACTGGCACACACTCTTAACCCTCCCTCACCACCACACACACACTCCTCACCACCACACACTCTCCCTCCCCCACCACCACACACTCTCCCTCCCCACCACACACACTCCCTCACCACCACACCCTCCTCACCACAACACTGCCAAGTAGCACCAACCTGCAGTTCTGCTCCTTCCACATCGAGGGACAAGAAGTCGAGGCGGGTAGCGTTGACAGCAAGCAGTAGAGAGTAGAGAGGGAAGCACTTGACTCTGGCGTAGATACATGTCCTTGTGTTCATGATGGCTCACGATGTGGCCCATGGTATCGCTCTGCCTGTGGATGGACACAGATCGATGAGAAGTGCAGTTCTCACGCGAGATTACGGAAAAAACATTACATCACAGAATGGTAGAGGGTATATCTGTGTTCACGTCTGGCTATGTGTTGTGTGTATACATTATCTAAAAGTGTTCAGAGCAGTTATAGTTCCTGGATTTAGCCCTAGCTTCTTCCAATTGTCGGATATCTAGTTATTTTATATTTAGATCATTTATTATGCACCTCATACCCATCACGTGAATGATAGTGAAAAAGTCACAGAAGCACATATTGGGCTCAGGAACTGAACCCCAATAATCGTTTAGCTAGGCAATTTACAACATTCATAAGCTAACATCAAATTTTCCCCTTATTAAAAGCTTTACCCACTTTCAGCTTCCTTCGTTCCTTTCACATTCCACATAGTCGTAAAAGCCTGTCTTTACCTTCTGAGGCCTGAACAGACATGGCCCCAGATCCGAAGCCAATTGAGGTCACGGCGGGAAGGAACGTAAGATGATGGCCCTTAGTCCATTCTCCCCAACTCTTTATTACAAAGGATGCGGGGTTGTTCACATTATACAGTAGTGGGTGGTGTGTTCGCTAAATCCTCATGTGTAGGAGTGCACAAAACTACACGAAAACATGTATTAACTTTATATTTAAGAAATGTAACTTCAAAAAGAGGTAAAACTATGGTGAGGTGTGAACAAGAGGGACACTACTACTGCTATCACTCACTTGAACGTGACCTCTCTGGGGAACGGGCTGGGCGAGAGACAGGCGTGGATGGAGTGGGCTTTTCTGCCTCTCTGGCGAAGTGCCCAGAAGTTCCATGGGTCGGGCTCCACCAGCAGGCCCCGCCATCCCAGCTCCCGCTCCAGGTACAATGTGTTGCTCAGCTCCTCTCCGTTGTAGGCGCCTGCCTCCAGGAAGAACCCTCCGCGCTGCAGGGAGACATCCAACGTTGGGAGTTACACGAAGAATGTTTACTGAGTACTTCACTGAATATATAATTGATTATCTGATTGGCGAGCTACTGAACTGCTTGCTTAATTTACTGATTAAAAGATAACGAACTAAATAGCTATTTTAATGATATATATCGTAATAAGTCTTGTCCCCGCCTTACCTAAGAATTAAGACTGTACATTTTAAACTCTACCGAAGAAAACAAGAAGACCGAAAGTAAGTATATCATAACTATTGCTTTCATTTGACCTGAACCGACTACTTACCATCATCGACAGGACGAACGCTTTACCAACAACCTATTCCTTCCCTGACTGCCCTCTCCTTACCTTGCCTTTGAGGATCTTCGCCACCTCTGAACTCTGGCCGTTCTGTGAGAAGTCAGTGGTGTTGGTGTTGTGCAGCTTGTATGGTCCTGCGGCGGGAGGCAGCAGGTGGAGCTGCCTGATATAGGCAACGAGGTCCGGGTGGTGCTGGGGCGCACCTTCCAGGTCGTGGTCCTCCAGTTCCAGCGCCTGACGCGGGGAGGCGCGCCGGTTCAGCGCTGCCGAGCCAACACCAGCACAGACATCAATTACAAAAAAGTGTCACTGAACAGTTGTACTGATAAGCTAACACATGTTGACCAGACCACACACTAGAAGGTGAAGGGACGACGACGTTTTGGTCCGTCCTGACCATTCTCAAGTCGATTGTCCACGACGGACCGAAACGTCGTCGCCCCTTCCTCTTCTAGTGTGTGATCTGGTCAATATTCTTCAGCCACGTTATTGTGACATATCGCCTGCAAGCTAACACATGTTACATGAACACGCTGGCAAATGTTTATCTTGCCAACTTGAAAATTGTTGTGAAATTGAGTTCCAATAGAAAAATAATTGACTTCTCGTAAAGTATCGTCACCCAGAGTTACGCCTTGACAATTAAATAGAGTACTTTCCATTGGTTGATTTACAACTTATTACCCCCAGATGTCCCAGTAGTTGCACTTGTAGAGAAACTATCACACGAGAATTTGCGCATCAGTATAGAAGGTACATACATACAAGATAAGATGCAAAAGTTGATGGATTTATAGATAGAGCTAGTACATACAATGCCTAAAGCCACTATTACGCAAAGCGTTTCGGGCAGGAAAAACACTAAGAGTAAAACTTAATACTGTTTGTTGCGCATCAGTTAAGGAGTGTAGAAATAGATAAGTGCCATTGTTAACAGGTTCTGGGAGTCACGATTACATATTTAACAACATTAGTAATAATAGGTCGAATGTTAATTTTCAAATCTACCTTACCCCTTGTAACACTTCTTGAGGTATACTGAATATTTCTGATCAACGTACTAAAGAATGGCTGTCAATTCTTTTACAAATATAGACCTCTTGTTCGTGGCATCATCCGTCCACGCATTATAATAATAATAATGATGATAATGATAATAATAAAAATGGGAAAATCCGTAGCAGTCGCAATGAGGGTTCGAACCTATCCGGTAGGTTTTCCGACGCGCACACGCTAGTGGCTGGATCACGACATGGTATAAGGAGTGTGACATGGAGTTCTACCGAACACACTCAATAATGAGGCTTCTACTGAATAATGTAGAACTACATTATAATGTAGTCTACATTATAATGTAGACTTCTACAACAATAATGCGAAACCAAACAAATTTAAATTTGTTGAACCGATACAAATAATTATCTAAGTTTACCCTTTCAATGTAGAAATTTTCTTTTTTTCTTCATAGAGTATGAAAATTATTAGGGGATAGTTATAAAATTTGAGCGAAATGTCATAACGGTTTCCCATTGCAGCCTGTTGTGCTAATCGAATTTTTGATAACCAAATGCGAAACTATGCGTGGGATTACCCAACCAGTTACTGGCCAGAACCATCGGTGCTTAACCTGACTGATCGAGTAACGTGTTTAACATACACATGTGCCACATCTGAGGCTAGCAGTTAACTCCGCCAATTTCTACAGTCATTACTCAGAATTTAAGGCATGTTTTGTCGCATCAATTTAGCACAAACGGATGGTAAAATTGAACGCAGAACAATGAAAACTTGAAGTCACATTTCCCGCAAATTAACCTTGTCCTACCAGTTCACCACATACTACATAGCCTAGGTAGGTTACTATAAATATGTCTCTTATCAAAATAATTTTTCATTGCAATCTATATGTTCATTAGTTGTTTATTCGTTTAAAACATGACTGCACTTCTTGTAGCCTACAAATCCCTGTAAATTCTTAGTGTATACTTCAACAAATTTTGTAATGCCATGCAAGACTTGCCGGCAAACGCTGAACGTGTTAGTGCCATTGAAAAAAATGTACATTTAACACCAAGAATTGTATAAAGTCGTTAGTCTTTCTATTAAATATTTAACTAAATTAAATATAGTAAATAAAAATACTGTTTTTATATGTTTTCATTTTTCTCAACACATCAAGTGTTCACGAATAAAATATGAGCGAACAATTTCCTTGTTTGGTGCTACATAGCCTTCCCGGTTTGGTGCCTTCTATTGATAATTACTTACTTGTAGCAAATATCAGACCTTAAGGGAAACAAATATATGATATAAGCAGTGTGAATTTAAAAAAAACATATATCTATAGTTATAAAATAAAATGTCTGTCGAAGTTTGGAGACCAGATGCTTGGGGATAGTTTCATTAAACTTTGCAAGGTAACTTGAGTGGGCCGGGGTCGGCCCCATTGCTTTCCTTGAAGCGGGAGCCAACTCCAATTGAATTCTTCACAAAGTCGGCGGAAATGAATTCCTCTCATCATATGTTCATAAAATTACAGATTTCAGATAATGACATGCAAAGCAGGCACCGGTCAACCCGGGAACCGCTGGGTACTACATCTAGTGACACCAATAACAATATCAGCAAATTTTTAGCACAAGCCTAAAATTTATTTTACTATTTTAAACTCCTTAATCTCTCCAAGTGCTCTATGTAAAATCTATCAAACCAACTGCTGTGTTACCTTTTGTTAGTTGAGTTAATTGCATACAAAATTAAGGTGTTTATCACGCAACTTACATGGGCAGTGGTAGAAGGGTTACACTCATCTGCATGCATTTCATTGAACATTCATGATAGCTATCTCTAAATTTATGATTTTTTTCCACATTCATTCACATGGTCATGCAGAGTGTGCGAATAATTTTGCTGGTACAGTTTACGTCAGATCTACACCGGCAGGTAATTAAATTTTTCAGAGCTCCTTATAACGATCTAAGCCGAGCAGTAATGACACTAGGAGTCTGTTGATTTTATTGGATTGAGTAATACATACCGAGAGGAATATACTGATATTCTTCACTTACGAAGATAAGCTACATAAAATTTTTATACACACCTTTAGCGTTGAGGAGGAAGAGGAGGGAGATGAGGGTGAGGACGGTGGCCAGGAGAATAGAGAGGGGTGCGGCGCGAGGTAGGCGTCCGGGTCTTGCACACCACCACCACCAGTCAACACACGTGCCCATTTCGCCCCACGCCCACCTGCGGAGCTGAGAAGTGTTAGGAATGGGCCTTTTACATTAGCCAGGAGCCATTAGCTTTACATTACCCGAGGAGCTGAGAACACTATCCAAGGACCTCACACGCCCTCCTGAGGAGCTGAGAACATTATCAAAGGACTTATGGATCTGGTGGGCGTATATTCTCTCATATTAGTCAAAGACCCTAAAGAATTTAACCTCACGTCATTGGAAGATAGAAAAGTTAGGTAAGACATTATTAGAACATATAAAATTCTCAGGGGATTTTATACTTGCTTGATGGGGTTCTGGGAGTTCTACTCCCCAAGCCCGGACCGAGGCCAGGCTCGACTTGTGAGAAGGGCAGCAAAATAAAATCAGACAATGTCATTATTTGGAATAAGTAATACACGAACAAGGGAATACATTATTTGGAATAGGCAATACAAGGGATCACAAGGGGAAATTTAAGTACCCAAATCAGCAACAAAATCAGTAAAACCATTTTTGCCAGTGTTAGATTAGTAAATAAATGTAATGTTGTTACGGTATCGACACCGTTGCCGGAGTGTGGAGTGGCGATTTCGGCGCCATCTATGGACCTACACTCCAACTCCCAGGTATTAGGGGAGATGCAGACAACACCATCTGTTGGCGGTGGTGTGGCGTCGGTAAAAGGCTCCTGTTTCATACCTCAGTTAGAAGGTGAGGTCGATGATGATGACCTCTGGTGGGTGGCATAAAGATATCAACGCCATGTAGGTTGTAAAAGCAATTACAATTTCAATTCCCGGTGGAAGGGTGTTATCCTAAGGTCACCCAGTATACTGTCTGTCTAGTTAATGACGTTTTATGTTCAAAGTGGTGACGTAAGGAGACGATTGCGCTGAGGAGGGCAGTTCATCTTTGGCAGTCCAGAGCTCTTAAGTTGGTCCTGTGAGAGGACACAGTAGCCGTTGTCGATAGTAGCAGTGTATTAGCTGCTGGATTTATGCAGTGTTGTATGGACCGACGTACCCGGGATTTGGCCAGGAAGAGTATGTTGACCAGACCACACACTAGAAGGTGAAGGGACGACGACGTTTCGGTCGTCGTCGTTTTCAATATAGCTTGTATTACTGTCGTCTACTATCATTTGTACCCATTATATAAAACTTCGACAGAAATCAACGATCAAAAGTGGAACGAGGTTCGTGCTCGTACAGAGAACAATCATTGTCTGTACTTGTGAAGTATCATACACCAGTCCTCCTGAAGTATTGTACATCAGTACTCTTGAAGCATTGTACCCACCCAAACATGCTACCCCTCAACTAGCTGACTAACTCCTGGGTACCGACTTACTGCTAGGTGAACAGGTGCATTAGGTGATAGGAAATGCGCCCAACCATTTTAGTCCCGTCCGGGATTCGGACCCGGAATTGTCGACTATGAGTCGAGAACGAACCCGATTGTGCTCACCATACCATTATGTGGTCTGGTTGAATATCCTCAGACTTGTTTAGTATTTTAAAGGTCTCGATGACATGAGCCCTGTCATGCCCGGTGTGTAGTGGTGTTAATCCTGTGGCCTTCAACCATTCCTGGTATAAAGAGTTGACTTAGTTCTGAGATGGTTTTTGTAGCTGTGTCGTACTTTCTCCACAGCAGATATGTAATTTTGAAAGTGGGGTCTCCATGCTGGGATACAGCAGTCCACGGGGGGGGGGGAGAACTTGAGACTTGTATAGTTGAATGACCACAAATATCTCTTTTTTTTTCTCCTCCTTGAAGTCAAAGGTTCATTTGATTATACTTAGGATTTCGTTATTATTATTATTATTATTATACCTGCTACTTGTTAAGCAATTTTCAATGACTGGTGGATCAAAACTTCTAGGTAATTTTCTTCATGCAACCTGTCCTCGGGAAAGAGATCTGCTCAAGGGAATAGATTGAGAACGACTACATAATTAATACCATTATCTACTCTCTATCCATGGTAAGGTTTGGTTAGGGATACTTTACTATTAGGTTAGGTTTAATTACATTTGGTTACCTTAATTCAGTGTTAGTGATGATAATGCAAATTATGAATTCGAAAACTATTTAAGTGTACCCGATAATTCTGTTTACAGAAAATAAAATTCTTCAAAGAACGTTTTCAGCATATAATTTTTATATTTTAAACCAACGATTTATAACAGATTAACTTTACAACTCGAGAATAATCTATGTTTAGGACAAAGATTCACTTGCCAGTTTACAAGTAGATTATTGCTGGAATCGTAATATGCTTTCAGACAATCACAAATATTCAGATAACTATCCAGGTGGTTTGAAAGCGGAAGTGGTTTCTCGTGGTAATTATGGATTTGGTCTGAGGGCGGGCAATGTATGATAGTTATGATGAGCCGTGTTATGCTACACGTGTAGGGTTCTGCATTTTTCAATATTGAAAAGTATTTGCCAATAGTCTGACCATTAGTAGAGTTCATGTAAAGCCTCGGTATAATTTTTGCTTCCTACTTTACCAGAGATCTTAGCGTCATGTGCACATTTAATGTGGTTTGCAATGTTCTCGTCTACATCGCTGATGCATATAATAAAAAAGGTTGGCTTCAAGATGGAACGTCGCGGTACTTCACTCGCCACATTTTTCCAGTCAGATTAATTTCCATTCAGGATGACCCTTTGCTTCCATTGTTTTAACATTTTTTATCCATTCTAGTATTTTACCGTTTATTCCAGGTGATTGTAATTTCCTCGCCAGTCTTTCATGTGGTACCTTATCAAAAGTTTTTAAAGTCCATGAATACTACGTTTACTGGAAGTCTTTTGTTTGAATTGCTGGTTACAGCTTCAAAAAAATGCGAGCAGGTTAGTAAGGAAGGATCTATTTGTAACAAAACTTTGTAGAATGGGCCGAGAGAGAAGACAACATCCAAACCAAACTCTTTCTGGGCCTAGTATAGTGCATATATGTGCTAAATTTTTTATAAGATTTATTTAGGCCTAAGATTGCTTATATAGCCCTATGACAGGTTTGGTTAGGTCTTTGGTTAGGCTGTTTCAGTTTTTGCTATGCCCTTTAGAACTGCAATAGTATAAAATAGGTTTTTGGGGGTACAACAGTATATATTTTGGACATTCCATCCATATTGTCTATATGTACTTCATGAAATAAGTTGAAAATATATATTATTTGGTATAAATTCATTGATAATTGGGTCTTGTGGCGTGATAATCAGCACAGTTGATGTCACACCGGAAAGAGTTTAGTTCAATTCCAGCTGCATAACAGAAGCCTTTGGGCAACGATTACTTTCGCATGATGCCTCTGTTAACGTAGCAATAAACAGGTACCAGGGAGTTAGACAACTATTATGGGTTGCATCCTGGGAAAAGTCAGTCATTGGCTTAGAGTGACCTGGATAAGCCTAATTAGGCTTTCGGTCCTCGACTGTACGAAATCGTTAGTCTGCCGAGTTTACAATTAAAGTGTTCATTGGTGACTCATTGTTAGATATAGACTAAAAGAGCGATAAACAATAATCATGTCAATTTATTCTCGGCAGTCTCTCCCACCCTTTCCTATTAGTTTTTTCTACCACACACGTGGCCACACATTTACAATGCTAACCAGCATATATACATTTTCTTCTGTCCTTCATGGACAGGGTGAGAGATTTGTCAAACAGTTCAGGGATTTTCCGATTATGAGGCAGCAGAGACCAACTTCCCCTACTCACTAGTGAGGGAGTACAGGCGCCAGTAGCCTCGCTCCCATTCCCCGCCCCACCCTCCCCATACACCCACCCTCCCCATACACACCCCCTCCCTCCCCATACACACCCCCTCCCCATACATACCGTCACGCCCTCGGCCACAAATATTGATCACCTCCAACACCTAGTGATTCTTGCCATCAACCCCGAAAACATCGTTTGGCACTTGTAGAATTGCTGATTACTTTCTCGTTTATGCGAACTATCAAACAAGGACATTTGTGCCCCTTAACATTAATTGTAAAATCTTTACACAATTACACATGTATCTCACCCTACGTAATATAAATAAGTTTTTTTTATAACATCAATATATAGGTCCAAAGGCAGAAAATCTTATCACCAAGTAGAATTGTATGACGAGCAATAAAGATCAGACAAGACAAAGAAAGGTGGGTATGCTGAGTATTTTGAGTGTCAGTCTTTGGCACATTATCCTACATGCAATTGTGCAAACGGAGACACAATTGGAAAAGCAGACACTATATTATGAGTTTGACTTTATAAGGCCGTGGATGGATTTTTCGGTGAGGTTACTTTACTGGGTCCCCGGCAAGGTTTAGGCTGGCTACACTATGTATATAATAATATAACATTCAGCCTCCATGGCACCTGTTCCCATTTCCATCAATCTATACACGGTTGTGTTGAACTCTAATAGCTATTTCTCGAACCAACTCTGCTACTTGCTACAGTCATCTTTGAGCATCTTACAATCATCTGTTTCTACTACATTAACTCTGCATTATCCGCAAACATTAATACACAGGCTTCTACTCCTATGGTTAGGTCATTAACATAAATGAGAAATGGCATGGGTCCCAGCACCGATCACTGGGGTACTCCGCTTGCTACGCTACACTAGTCCGCCTTCTTTCTCCCCCATCCCCCAACACTAAAAACGCTTTCTAATGTCCCTATGGCTCATTTGGGTACTCAGTTTCCCCCTTTGACCCTTATGTGTGTGTGTGTGTGTGTGTGTGTGTGTGTGTGTACTCACCTAGTTGTCCTTGCGGGGGTTGAGGTCTGGCTTTTTGGTCCCTCCTCTCGACTGTCAATAAACGGGTGTACAGACTCCTGAGCCTACTGGGCTCTATCATATCTACATTTGAAAGTGTATGGAGTCTGCCTCCACCACATTACTGCCAAATGCATTTCATCTGTTAACTACTGACACTGAAAAAGTTCTTTCTAACGTCCCTGTGGCTCATTTAGGTACTCGGTTTCCATCTATGTCCCCTTGTTCGCATACCATCGTCTTAAACAGTTTATCTTTATCTACTGCTAATTCCTCTGAGAATTTTGTAGGTAGTGATCATGTCTTCCCCCTTACTTTTCTTTCTTCCAGTGTCGTGAGGTGCATTTCACGCAGCCTTTCTTCGTAACTCATGCCTCTTAGTTCTGGGACTAGCCTAGTGGCATACCTCTGAACTTTTTTCCAACTTCGTCTTGGGCTTGACAAGGTACGAGCTCCATGCTGGGCCGCATACTCCAGGATTGGTCTTATATATGTGGTATACAAGGTTCTGAATGATTCCTTGCACAGGTTCCTGAAGGCAGTTCTGATGTTAGCCAGCCTTGCATACGCCGCAGATGTTATTCTTTTCATGTGGGCTTCAGGAGATGAATTTGGTATGATTGTGTGCGCGCGTGTGTAATTACCTAAGTGATTAGGTAACTACTAACATATAGTTAGTGTGTACTTACCTAGTTGTACTTGCCTAGTTGTGCTTGCGGGGGTTGAGCTCTGCTCTTTCGGCCCGCCTCTCAATTGTGTCAATCAACTGTTACTACTAATTTGTCTTTTTTTTACATACACATACGGGCTGCTTCCTGGGTGTAACAGATATCTAACTCAGGTACCTATTTACTGATAGGTAACAGGTGCATCAGGGTGAAAAACTCTGCCCATTTGACTCTGCCGGCACCGGGAATCGAACCTGGGTCACAGGATTAAGAGTCAGAGAAATATTTGTAGTGAATATGACGGAAAAATAGGTTGGGAGTCAGTACATTAGAACACCGACGATTAGAAAGGCGGGGTCTATGAGCTAACACCACGATCCTGCAGACATAAATAGTAAATAGAAAAGGTAAACACCCGAATATACAACAAATATGCGTAAGATTAATAAATTTAAATTACTGTACTTCAAAAATTTGGACCTTTGAACCTTTGGAGACATAGCAGCCTCTCATAAATTGACACGTATTTAGAGCAATAAGAAGAGAGATAAGAACTTATTAGGCTTTCATTCCATGATTTCATATATATTTACCAGATTAAAAATTTCCAGTTACATCCTTTTCTTTTGAACACTGGCAAAATTTTTACTCTCGTAAATTTAATATATTTATATAAGGGAACTAAACATTATAGGTAATATACATGGTCCCTTTTTTAAGTTTACAAAATACAGAACAAGATTACAAATTGAGAGAGGCTTCATGAATCACTTAAATCTATATATATAGTTAATCACCAATAAATAAGGAATCGATTAGTATAAACTAATTCGTAATTGCCACGTAAATTGAACTGCAATGTTGCCCTTCCCAGTAGAGTAAGGGGAATATGGGAAATATGTATCTGACGCCTGCTGGTTCAATATAATCGATTGTTGTTGTTTGCAACCTAGTTATACACGCTACACTCACTATCCTCCCTGACTGAGCCTGGCCAGCACCACTATATATGAACTCGCGTAGCAAACTTTTTCGTGGAAAGCAATCATATCTTAGCCTATAATTTCAGCAAAGCAAACATAAAGTTACCTAGTGCCACCTGGAAAAAAATTACACACTACGTAGCCTAGCACCTAACAAATGAATATCTCGTAACCTATCTTATTAACATTGGTAAGACATAAACATCATAACCTAAACTCAATACAGAGAAGGGAAGGGAACTAAACTATCAGGGGAAAGCGCCAGGACGTTAGACTATGTAGCCTTTAGAAGGGGTCAGGATATCACATTGCCTTACTTACATATCAGAACTATGTAGCCAAACTCCTGAAAGTAAACATCACATAACCTAACTCTTAAATTTATTATAAACTATAAATAGCAAAGCTTAGAAACATCAAGTAGCCAAACTCCTGAGTTGTAAATATTCACGTAGTCTAACCCCTGAGAAGAAAATTATATAAACTTCACTTGAAAAGTAAACACTACGTAGCCTAACTCACCATGATATATATAAACATCAAACGCCTGATAGCAAACAGCACGTAGTCTAACCTTGACTAATCTTTTCGATTAAAATACACTAAACTAAACATTACTGATCAAATAAACAGTCAAATGGGAGATAAAACACAAAAGTTAACTAGCCTTTCTGGAGGGAAAACACCGTATAAAGTCGGTCTTAAAAAACGCTATGGTTAAAAATACTTTGAAATTGTTATCTAGTCTTCTTAGTAAACATTTTATTAACAATGTATACTAACCTTTCTCAGGAACCAAAAACGAGTCACTAGAATTAACCTAAATCTTCCTGAAGAATTGAACCTGCAAAGTAAACCTTCCTATCAAACCTGCTCTGTAAACTCTCTCAGAACCAATGGAATTACACACCTAAACATTCCTGACAGACAAACCTTAAATATAATAATCTTTACCGAGCAAGAAGCCCTTCGGAAACTTAATATCCTCAAGAAGCAAACATTGAGTAGGCAAGCCTGTCTATAGCAACAGACCCTGTGTCGACAGCAAAGCCAGAGTACACTAACCTTTCCAGAGTAGCAAAGCCAGAGTACACTAACCTTTCCAGAGTAGCAAAGCCAGAGTACACTAACCTTTCCTGAGCGGCAGAGAGCGCCGACAAAACTCCTTTCGAAGAAAGAGCTGGACCCCGGGGTCCGCTGCACCATTCTGATAAAGCAATTATTATCCCGGGTTATTGAGCTGGACCTATTATACCACATCACTTACACATAATATGCTAAGCGCCGTACATTTATTATAGATAAAAAAAACTAGCAATCTCAATATTAAATACCATTTTCAACCCAACGGGTTTTACAGCACAGGAAAGCAGCAGTAAGCAACCGATTATTTTCACCTGGATCGACAAGTTCCCGACACACAGCAACCATTTTAAGGCTGCCCAGATACTTACCTCGATTTCCTCCCAGTATGTTGTTCCAGAATCACATGGCTACACGTATATTACCACGAAACAAGGCGGACAAATCACAACAGGCCTCCACTCATTCGCTCTCTCGGAGCACACTCTCCAGCTTTCGTTGTGTTTACCTGTGTGGCTCACCTGGAGGGAGAAATGTTGAGCCCCTGCTGCTCACGCCTGTACGGGCGACAGTCGTTAGTGTCCAGCAGCATTCTCGACCTTGTGGCGGCGGGTGATAAGTTCTGCGCGTGGGTCACGGGGGTGATGTGCCTGGAGGCAATTACTCTCATAGAAAATGGTTCAGTGTGTTAAAGGATAAACTGTACCTTATTACTGTGTAGCACCGAAATGTTGTTCTGATAATTTGTGTTGTTCTATTCCAATATCACTGTTTTGTGTTGTTTTTATTATACGTGCCTCCTGCCTATAGCCTAAGTGCCAACAAACTTTGCTTCAAAGTTCACATACAACACATAATTATGATAACTCCAATTATATATATTATTATTATAATCGAAAATGTATTCAAATTATTAAGGAATCGGCATACAGGTCTGACATTATCTGTACATGGGGCTCAATTCCAGTTTAGTTCATTTATTATGCCCTGAATTATACCCAAGCGGTGACCGGTAGTGGAAAAGGTTACTGAGGCACATAATGGGCTCAGGGGCTGAACCCCCAATAATCGGTTAGCTAAGGAAATTAAAGAGTTGATGAGCTAGTTACATAGCTTATTACCATACACAAGTTCAAGTATGTTTAATGAGACAAGAAAATGCATCCCAAAGGGATGAAGTAGCTTAGGCTATTTCTATCCCTACCTTCCCTTGAGAATGGTCCAGGACGAACCGAAACGTCGTCGTCCCTTCACTTTCTAGTGTGTGGTTTGGTCAACATATTCACAGTTAATTATAATTCGTTTTGTCGGGATTATATATATATATATATATATATATATATATATATATATATATATATATATATTATATATATATATATATATATATATATATATATATCTGAGGAACTGGAGGAGCTATTCAACTTGTGACAAGCAGCCTTGTACCCTGCATGTAATCAATATTGTAACTTTTTTTGTGTAATGACATTTTCAAATAAAGTTAGATAAATATACACACTTACCAAAAGAATAGGGGTGGTAGGAGAAGAAAATATCAAAGTGTTCAGTGAGGATCCACAAGGTCTTCTCTGAGTACTCTTTATTTTCTTCTCCGAGGCTATGGGTCCCTACACTTGCACCAGAGGTGGTACCCCTTTTAGGTTATAAAAATATATATATATATATATATATATATATATATATATATATATATATATATATATATATACATATACATATATATATATATATATATATATATATATATATATATATATATATATATATATATATGTCGTACCTAGTAGCCAGAACGCACTTCTCAGCCTACTATGCAAGGCCCTATTTGCCTAATAAGCCAAGTTTTCCTGAATTAATATATTTTCTCAAATTTTTTTCTTCTGAAATGATAAACTACCCATTTCATTATGTATGAGGTCCATTTTGTTTCATTGTAGTTAAAATTAACGTAGATATATGACCAAACCTAACCAACCCTACCTAACCTAACCTATCTTTATAGGTTAGAATAGGTTAGGTAGCCGAAAAAGTTAGGTTAGGTTAGGTTAGGTAGGTTAGGTAGTCGAAAAACTATTAATTCATGAAAACTTGGCTTATTGGGCAAATCGGGCCTTGCATAGTAGGCTGAGAAGTGCGTTCTGGCTAATAGGTACGACATATATATATATATATATATATATATATATATATATATATATATATATATATATGTCGTACCTAGTAGCCAGAACGCACTTGTCAGCCTACTATGCAAGACCCGATTTGCCTAATAAGCCAAGTTTTCATGAATTAATTGTTTTTCGACTACCTAACCTACCTAACCTAACCTAACCTAACTTTTTCGGTTACCTAACCAAACCTAACCTATAAAGATAGGTTAGGTTAGGTTAGGTAGGGTTGGTTAGGTTCGGTCATATATCTACGTTAATTTTTTACTCCAATAAAAACAATTGACCTCATACATAATGAAATGGGTAGCTTTATCATTTCATAAGAAAATAATTAGAGAAAATATATTAATTCAAGAAAACTTGGCTTGTTAGGCAAATCGGGCCTTGCATAGTAGGCCTAATACTGCGTTCTGGCTACTAGGTACGACATATATATATATATATATATATATACATATATATATATATATACATATATATATATATATATTATATATATATATATATATATATATATATATACATATATATATATATATATACATATATATATATATATATATATATATATATATATATATATATATATATATATACATATATATATATATACATATATATATATATATATATATATATATATATATATATATATATATATACATATATATATATATATATATATACATATATATATATATATATATATATATATATATATATGCAATTGACGATCACTAAACACTGATCATTTGTATGCGGAAAAACCACAAAGAAATGGAGAAGAGAGATGAACGTTTCGACTCGCGAAAGTCGTTGTCAACATCAGTCTGATGTTGACAACGACTTTCGCGAGTCGAAACGTTCATCTCTCTTCTCCATTTCTTTGTGGTTTTTCCGCATATATATATATATATATATATATATATATATATATATATATATATATATATATATATGTTGTCCCTAGTAGCCAGAACGCAGTTCTTGGCCTACTATGCAAGGCCCAATTTGCCTAATAAGCGAAGTTTTCCTGAATTTCAATATTTTTCAATTTTTTTCCTATGAAATGATAAAGCTGTCCATTTCATTATGTATGAATTAATTTTTTAAAATTTCAGTTAAAACTAACGTAGATATATGACTGAATCTAACCAACCTTACCTAACCTAACCTAGCCCATCTTAACCTAACCTAGACTAACATAACTAATTAAATAATTTATGTTCTTAATATAATATAAGTATATTATTTAAAATAAACCAATTGGAAACAATTTATTGAAAATAAAGAAAATCACTCGGCCTATTAGGCAAATCGGGCCTTGCATAGTAGGCAGAGACAGTGGCGCAGTGGTAAAGCACTCGCACGGCGCTTCGGGAACTCTTTACCCTGGATTGATATCCTGAGGGAATGTTTGACTGGAAGCCAATCCTTAACTGTACGCCTCTGTTCACCCAGTAGTGAATAAGTGCCTGGTTGTTGCACAATTTGGCGGGTCGTAATCCGGGAAAAAAATAGGATAAAAAATGGTGAATCGACTTGAGAATGGTCCAGGACGGACCGAAACGTCGTCGTCCCTTCACCTTCTAGTGTGTGGTCTGGTCAACAGGATAAAAGACCTGGCCGAAACGCTATGCGTGCTGCCGAAACAGGAGGATGGGCTGAAATATATGACATGTTCGCCGGGAAGCTGAGTCGGTCTTGAGAGACCAGATTTAATTTAGGGTTAGGACAAATATACTAAAGTAAGACTTAGGACAGATATAGTTAAATTTAGTCCAAATACAGTTAGGTTTAGGACATATAGTTAGGCTAAGGTAAAATATAGTTAGATTTAGGAGATATAATTAGGTTTAGGACAGAGATAGTTAGATTTATAGTACCAACCTCTATGCTGAAGAGAACCTTTGGATAGCATTTCGGATCACTTAACTCTTGTTGGTGAATGTAAACCTCAGGAACGAATATACTATGGCATTGGAAGGGTAGAAATTAGGGCAGAACAGAGGAAAAGAGAGAGCGTGCATGATTGTAAAGGAAAAATTAGATATTGGCAGACCTTTCTGGCTAGTGTGAAGGCTACTGGGAAAACTAAACTTCTGTTTCTTGGTACGGCTATTAATTTTATCTGAGCAGATGAGGTCAGAAGAAAACAGATAAGTCTCTCCCTACTCTCTCACTCATTCCGGTGAGTGAGTGAGCCACTCCTTCAGCCAGTAGACCTATCAAGTTCAAGTATGTTTATTGAGATAAGCAAGAAATACATCTCAAAGGGATAGAGTAGCTTAGGCTATTTCTACCCCCCTAGTAGACCTATCACACACTACCTGAAGCGCTGGGCGTAATTACTGGCTTTCCACTGTAATTAGATCTGTATTTGTTTTAAGAATAATATTATTATTATTGTTGTTATTGTTATTATTATTATTGAAGAACGGAATACCAGTGGCTGTAGTCGCGTATGTAATACACATCCTGAGAGTGCCAAATTTGTCAATAACCT
>WNGS01072847.1:5966520-5974020 GCA_020271785.1 Procambarus virginalis
GATCATGGTTAATGCTGTGCAGAGTTAGGTAAGAGAAACTGGTAATTGTGTGCTCCGTTTAAAACAAAAACATTGGCAATACTGACATACTTCCAACAGGAAGTTAAGATATCATCTTGAATATGGTGATAAACAGATTTGAACATGTCAGAGATAAGTCTCATCACCAACACTTACACCCAGATAACACACACCTCTTTAAGAGCTTGTGCAACCTGCGCTATCGTTAATCGCCTAGTTAATGCCTCTTTAAGAGCTGCGATTATAAACTGTCCACCGCATTAACTAATATAAAGATATTTTCACATGAAAGTGTATCGCTTATGTATTCTTGCTTACTGCTCACAAAATCTTAAGAACATAGCACCTTTAGCTACATGCTATTAATGTATAAGCACTTCATTAACAGAACAAAATTAGCTATACATTATATATATATTATATATATATATATATCAGCTGAGGAGGGGGGGGGGTTGAGGCCAGCATGAACAAGGCGGCTCACAGTTGGCCTCAGGGGATGCCTGTCCCGTACCTCTTCTGGCCTCTGTTGAGCAAGATTGTTCCTCTGCTCCATCCCCCCCCCCTCGCTATTATAGGGCATGATGCCCTGTACCATATACACTGGCCAGCGTACTTACTGCCCTCATCTATGTCCTCATATGTTGTACTCATTCAAAACAGAATAAACAATTAGAACATCAAAATATTGTTATGCTTAGGATAACAGGTGTTAAGGTATCAAAGATAGAAAATACAACTGTACAGGTTTAAAAAAAAGGGAATGTAGAGAGATAGTTTGTGCAACGTGAGCAAGATGCTGGGAGGGCAAGTGGTGTGTGTGCGCAACGTGAGCAAGATGCTGGGAGGGCAAGTGGTGTGTGTAGCAACGTGAGCAAGATGCTGGGAGGGCAAGTGGTGTGTGTGTGTGTGTGTGTGTGTGCAACGTGAGCAAGATGCTGGGAGGGCATGTGGTGTATGTGTGTGTGTGCAACAAAGCAAAATGCTGGGAGGGCAAGCGGTGTGTGTGCGCAACAAAGCAAAATGCTGGGAGGGCAAGCGGTGTGTGTGCAACATGAGCAGCGTGCTGGCCGGGCACTCACCTACCCACTGGAGATTGTGTCTGTCATCGAGAAACTTGGACCTGAGGGTTCTGTTCACACCAATAGTGGGGGACCCTCCTGCCCCAGCTGGCTCCCTCCGCCACCACCTGCTCATCATTGTCCCCTCATGAGTACCGTGACAGCTGGTTATACAGTCCTCCCCCCCCCCCCCGCTATCTCCCAGCTAGGTGGTGGAACCGCTTTAGCGCCAGATGGTTGTCTGCCGTTACCGTAAGCTGGCAGCCACAGCATCATGGCTGGAGGTCTCCGCCACCTGCTCGGCACATCTGTATTCCTCTATTAAATCTCCGTCTTGTGTGAAAAATAATTATTGTCTAAGTCCATATGAACAATATAATTATTGTAAAACAACTTTAAGGAAACGTTTAATATATATATAGTTGCTATTTTATTGTGAGGTTTCTCGTGAGATATTTAAGGCTCCATTACGTTAATCAAAGGCTCCCACTTCTCGAGGAAATACATGCTCAAAGGACGCACCTCTTCACCCCCAGCTGTAGCCGCTAGGGAGCCTCCTTCCGGCACCTGCACTCTATCTTACTGAGGTGTTACACACACACACACACACACACACACACACACACACATACACACACACACATTGAGAGAGGCGGGATCAAAGAGCCAGAGCTCAACCCCCGCAAGCACAATTAGGTGAGTACACACACACACACACACACAATATCTGTGTCGCTGGGTTAACAGTGAGGGTTAACAGTGTTGGGTTAACAGTGTTGAGGCCACTGTTGGATGGGTGACCATATGGGTATGGATACCTGGACAATTCTTACATTAAACCTATCTAATGAATATTCTGCTTCTGTTATTATCACATGGGTAAATTCTCATCCAGTTACATATAAATGTGTCCTGGTAGTACAGTTTCTTCACAACATCTGCGAGGTCATCCTAATCTTGCAGGATTGATTGATTGTGATTCTTATGCAAGATAAGTGAGACGCGGCATTAAATCAATAATTATCAAAAGAAAACACTAATAGAGACACACGGCAATATTAATTTTTAATACATGTTCTAGAACTGTTCATTTAACAAATAATCCAATTTTTAGTGCTGATTATGCGACTACATATCTTATCTAAAAATAGACAATACCTTAAAAATCATGAAGCTTCGAAAGGATACAGTATCTTCAAGATAAGGTGAATAGCATACACAGATATTTGATCTTGACAATATTTAACTAAGAACACTGATAATTTACACCATATCTATCAAATATTGATCCAGAAATATGTTTATCACGGCGATTTTTAAAGCGTCCTCTCCTAACCTACCAAGAGGACCCAAAACAGAAAATCGGGACAGTATGTCAATTTCGCAAGCCGCTACCATTTTCTAGTACGACGATTTGGCTTAAGGTAGAGTATACGTTAAAATACGACTCTATTAGGAGGACGGGTTCCATGAAGCCAGGGAGCGTAAGGTCTCAAACTCTGTTGTTTCATGCAAAGAAAGCAAGGCGAGCTAAAAATGTTAACAATTTAAGGCTGCAGGTAATGAATCTCTGAAAGGTGAATATTCCAACTGTAAACTATGTGAACACCAGCAGATATGTTTTACACACTGTCCAACACTATATCTGTGATTACCTTGTTATCAAGATTCCAGACCAAATGATATATGAACTACTTTGAGCTCTGTAACTACTTCATACACTCACGAATATTGGATGATATTAATTCTTGTGCTGTACCCCATACATTCACACGTATCTATCGTAATTTAACATGTATACGAAACTTAATTACAAAATCAAGTAACACGTTTGTTTGAATTTTCTTATGTAAATGTTTATGGAGCTGATGATCTTATGTTTGTAGCAATGCATATTATTGTTTCGTATATTTTATAAAGAATGACAAATGTTCAATATTACATAGCTTCCCAGAAGTATTTTGTATTTGCGCTGCAAGAGCAAATAATATAAAGTATATTGTTTGCAGTTAAATGCTTCCTTAATATGAACTTGCAGGTTGTCTTACTCGGTATCTTGTGAATTTTAAATGGGATTACATTCAGTTTAACGCTATTTGTTCTTTGTCCCTTGTTCAGACAAGTCCTAACTCTTATCGGACAATGGATACTGAATTTTATTATACATGCAAAATATTCCAGCCATAAAGACGATGTTTCCTAGACGATTTTGGGACAACGTATAGGAGCGGTGATGGTAGCAGGTGTAGTGGCCGTCAGTAAGGAACAGTGGGCAGGATACACTACATATGGTCTAGGTGTTGGCACAAAAAAAAACGAGGCATGATTGATATCCTTCCCGAGAGGATTTCTCTTATAAGCGACTCGAGCAAGGCAAAGTAGCTCTTGCGGCCACGTGGCCCAAAGGCGAGATAGCAGTCAGCGTTCGGAAATGGAAGAGATAAATTGGTATTTATGAAAACTTGCTATATACAGTTAAAAATTGTCTAGTAGGTTGCTGAGTTAGGTATGTTTGACATATTAACTCTGACATGATCGGAAAATGCAATTGATTGGAAACCTTTTGTCAATCCAAGAGTTTACTAGCGTACATAATACTCCTTCTAAATATAATTTCAATCTCACTTTTCAGGTAAAATTCTTATTTTAATCTCAAATAAAAATCCCACTATCACATTATTAGTATTTGAAAGTTGCTTCATATGAATTTTAAAGCATTATCGAGGGAAAATTAAAAGGTATACAGTGGGAGCAGCCACATTATTGGAACGTCTTAGGAAAACATTAGGGTGGCAGCCATATTATCGGTCCAGCAGAGTATCGGTGTACGCCCATTTGACCTGTGCACCAGTTCACACGTACAATGGAAGAAACTAAAATAATTTATCATATAGATGATGAGGAAACTCCGTATTTAGTGAAAATTCCTAAAGCCCCTGACAAAGTGACGTTATCAGACTTCAAGAATGTACTCAACAGACCAAGTTACAAATTTTTTTTCAAGTCTATGGACGATGATTTTGGGTAAGCTGGAGGTGCCGAAGTATAGCTAAGACTGCATAGGTTGATAGGAAGGGCCAAGCTAAACCATTATAGACGAGAACGATGAATAAGCTTGTGTTATATAGACGTATGGGCTATAAATATGACGGGCAAGCCGCGTACCAGCTCGAATATACATTATTTTCATTAGAAAAGCTATCGACTTTTCTAAATAATTTTGACAGAAGAAATTGTTTATTTAGTGGATAGTTTTATGTGACTATTGTGAGGAAACAGCCAAGGGAATGGTTGATTAGGAGGCGTTGACATCCAATTTCATTCCAAGTGATGTAATTTATATGGTTAAACTTCACGGATACCAGTCACTTGGTAACCAAGAAAGTTCGCCAACAATTTTTAAAGCCTACCTAGGCTTACCTAACCCATCCTATCCCATTCCAACATTACCTAAATTAATCTTATGCACCCTAACCAAATATAACCAGACTACACCTAATTAAAGTCAACACAGCCTAACCTAACTATATATTATTTTAGCAAATAGAAAATAAGCTTTGGCAGAATTCCTGTGTATGATTTTGATCATACACCAAATTTTACAGGTTATGTAAATTATGTGAAAGCAGTAAGTGTTCCATTTACCTTAAATGGTGTGTGAATGATTCAACATTATACAGTATATGGTTTATATAAAAAAAAAAACTCGCAGGGTATATTTGATCAGCAGTTGTAAATGTGCCGCTCTTCTTGCAACTCTTGAAGTCAAAGTTTGGGAGATGAGTGGTGTCAAGAGGCAGTTGTGCAAACAACTCTTAGACTTGGAGTTTGGGCCTTATTTCTGGAGAAAATGGGGCAATGACAATGTTTGTGTGGATGACTGTGTAATGTATGTAATATACAATGTACATTGGTAGCATTCTATTTATTAAATCACAGATTTGTTATATAAAAATTTTTTTTTTGACAATTATTGAAATAATGAAAAGCTTTTATCACTAGTGTAATATGACTGCTGAATGTCTAGCTCTGTAGGTGGTCAATCAGGTTAAGAACTGCTTATCTGGCTGGTAACTAGATGGGTGACCATATGGACAGGTTAATTATGGGTGCCTATATATCAATAGCTCTTAATCTAGTTTTTTTTCAGTGTGTCATTAATATATTTTATTTTGGCATTATGTTAAACCCATAATTTTACATGAAAAGGTGAATATAACAACATTGTTTGGAAAAAGTCATCACTTATTATATTGTAATACTGTCCACCAAGTCAGAAAAACTTAGCCAGTAGTGTAATACTTTTAAGGAGTAATTAGAGAATTGGCCAAATAATGAACACTTACCTACCCTAAGGATAAAGTTTGTTACATACAGGCCCTATGGGTTACTCCCATTTGAGTTCACCCAGCAGTGAATGTGTGACCTGGTTGTTGAATGATTTGGCAGGTCGTGTTCTGGGGAAAAATTAGGATTAATGACCTGCTCAAAATGCTATGCATGATAGTAGCTTTACAAGAAAGTAAGAACTCTTGTATATACAGTATATATATATACTGTATATAAATACTGTATATTTATATATAAAAAGTAGAGGCTCACAGGGGCACTATGCTATATGGGTAGAGCGTAAACAAATACTCTACACTGCACTGCTTATATAGTTTGGCAAGTTTGTGTAAAATTAACTTAGTCTGAGATTAACCTACTGTATATGAGAAAACAGGTTTACATCCCAAAAGACCTCATAAAGCCCATTTTGTTCTACTCTTTTCTCACTCAAATATCAATCTGAACATTATTACTAAGTACAGTACAGGTACTGTATTCCTTCCACTATCTATCCACATACACAGTACAGTATATTGTATTTACTTCATAAAATAGTTTTGCAAACCAATGATAAAGTAAACTTTATATACAATTTTTTTGTTGTTGTATTTGCGTGGAGCTTAGCATTTCAGAAGGTTTGGAGGGTTATGTAATGGAAGAATGTAATAAAACTAAAATATGAAAACTAGCTTCAACTTGCATTTATAAAATCATTTGCATGTGTACTGTATAATGAATTTTGTTGTTACGTATATATAGTGTACCATGTGTATTGAGAATTTTGCACATCCATGACTTGCGCATAATGAGGACTGACTATAGGCTCTGGTACCTGTCAGTGCTGCACAAAACATCCCTAAGTATTGTTTTCAGGCCAAATGTGAAGGTCAGGTTATATAAATTACATTATTTATTAACCATATAGTACAATGCCCTGTATGGTACAGTGATAGGACTAATAAATATATATTTTTTTATGAATAATGGTCAGAGTCCATGGGATGTCAGAGTAATTAATTGAATGATAAATTGATATACAGTACTATATTGTGTGTGTGTGTGTGAATGTGTGTGTGTATTTATCAGTGTACTGTGTTTACTATTTGTGCCTGCAGGATTGGTCTGTTAGCTCTTAAACTTTCTAACCATCGATTGTCTAGTATATTGACTCCCAACCTGTTTTCCTCTATTATATTGACTACATATATATTTCTCTCTGAAACACACATACACATTCCTAGGATGCAATTTGTAGCAGCTGCCGAACTCTCAGGCATAGTATTTGTTTACTGCTAGGTAAATGGGGATATCAGGTAAAAGGAACTCTGCCCATTTGTTTGTTCCTCATCTGGGAATTAAACCTGGGCCCTTAGGACTATAGTATGACTATCATCTCTGTACAGTACAGTACAGTACTTTACAAAAAAAGGCTAAGAGTTTGTTCAAGATAATTAACATTAAACATTGATGGTGTTAATTAGCATAATATTGGATGATTTAGGTTTTATCAGTTGTCATGGTTTTTTTTATAGCTGAAGCAAAGTACTGTATGAAGCTTTTACCAATTTGTGGTAAAATTTTGAATTGTCTATTGGCTGTTTGAAAGTTTTAACAATGTATATACATGATTCATCACTTAGTGTCATTTTTAAAACTTAATTTGTTTTATAAACTTGTAAGTTAATGGCATTGCACTATTTCTTTCTTATACCACTCATACTCATAGTCATTCCCAAAATGACCCATACTTTTTTTCCATTAAGGTTGCATTATTAGGTGAGGAGCTTCCCTGGACTTGCAAGGTACCCTAAAGACAAAACTGGCAGTTTGGGGAGTCCAGAAAGCTTGACCATTTGAGATAGGCCACCAGTATTGAGATGTCTGGCCAGAAGAATACTCTGATACAGGCTCCTACAGGGCTTATTGGGGGGTCTTGATAAAATCTTCTGAAAATACTTGGCTATCATGTAATGCAAAGGTGAACAAGTTAATATGACATTAATACAAAAATAAACTGTAAGCAATGAATACAAATCATAAAGATTTACTGGTGTACTGAAGACAGCTGCCATACCACTATGGCATC
>WNGS01072847.1:5979020-5985758 GCA_020271785.1 Procambarus virginalis
CCCGCCTTTCCAGCTATCAGTTGTTTACAGCAATGACTCCTGTCCCATTTCCCTATCATACCTAGTCTTAAAAGTATGAATAGTATTTGCTTCCACAACCTGTTCCCCAAGTGCATTCCATTTTTCCACTACTCTCACGCTAAAAGAAAACTTCCTAACATCTCTGTGACTCATCTGAGTTTCCAGTTTCCACCCATGTCCCCTCGTTCTGTTATTATTACGTGTGAACATTTCATCTATTTCCACTTTGTCAAATCCCCTGAGTATTTTATATGTCCCTATCATATCTCCTCTCTCCCTTCTTTTCTCTAGTGTCGTAAGGTTCAGTTCCTTTAGACGCTCTTCATATCCCATCCCTCGTAACCCTGGGACAAGCCTCGTCGCAAACCTCTGAACCTTCTGCAGTTTCCTTATGTGTTTCTTCAGGTGGGGACTCCATGATGGCGCGGCATACTCTAAGACGGGTCTCACGTAGGCAGTGTAAAGCGCCCTAAAAGCCTCCTCATTTAGGTTTCTGAATGAAGTTCTAATTTTCGCCAGTGTAGAGTACGCTGCTGTCGTTATCCTATTTATATGTGCCTCAGGAGTTAGATTAGGTGTCACATCCACTCCCAGATCTCTTTCTCGAATCGTTACAGGTAGGCTGTTCCCCTCCATTGTGTACTGTCCCTTTGGTCTCCTATCACCTGATCCCATTTCCATAACTTTACATTTACTGGTGTTAAACTCCAGTAGCCATTTCCCTGACCATCTCTGCAACCTGTTTAAGTCCTCTTGGAGGATCCTACAATCCTCGTCTGTCACAACTCTTCTCATTAATTTTGCGTCATCCGCAAACATTGACATGTATGATTCCACTCCTGTAAACATGTCATTTACGTAAATTAGAAAGAGGATTGGTCCCAGCACCGATCCTTGAGGTACTCCACTTGTTACTGTTCGCCAATCCGACTTCTCGCCCCTTACCATTACCCTCTGGCTCCTTCCTGTTAGGTAGTTCTTCACCCATTCTAGGGCCTTTCCGCTCACTCCTGCCTGCCTCTCAAGCTTGTATAGCAGTCTCTCTGTATAGTGTGTCTCTGCTTGCCTGTGCTGACGTGGAGTTCACGATGGGGGTCCCCCTCCCCCCTGTACTGCGGGCTCAGTCTGTGGACCTCGAATTTTCCGGCCGGGCTGGGTACCCAGAGATAGCGCTGGTGTGTGAGTTGCTTCATATCCCTGTGATAAACATTTATGGAGTCGAGCTGGTGGTGGCACGTCGAGCGATATTGAAGTTCACAGAGGAATTGGCGTATCGCGACTTTCTCCGTCGATACGAGGAGCGGACATTACCCCTGCCGGATGGTGCGGGCACTGTGCCACTCTCTGATCGGAGTGGTGCCCTCACTTACGTCAGTGTGCATGGGGCTCCATTGGAGTTTCCGGAGGGTCTGCTAAGGCGGTACTTCGGCCGGTTTGGCGCAGTGGTTAGTGTGCGGGTGAACGTGGTGTCTTCCAGTCCATTTAAGGGTGTGAGGACTAACATTCGCACCCTGGGCATGAGGCTCCGGGAAGATATTCCGTCCTCTGTGCGTCTTCTGGGTTACAATGTTCGGGTGTTTTACGCCCGCCAGCCTCGGACGTGTTATCGTTGTGACCTCTTGGGCCATCAGGCTGCTGACTGTTCTGCGCCTGCCGTTGCACCCGTGAACCTCTTCAGTGAGGAGGATTTTCCGCCACTTCCTGTGGAGGAGGATTCAGTGGATGTGGACGTCTCTTCAGCCGCGGATGTGCCCCCTGTGTCGCCTGTTGCGCCACCTGGTGCGCCCCCTGTTGTTGTCTCCTCTCCTCCAGAGGTTGTGTCGTCGCATGGTGATCGTCCTGCTCCGACTAGTGTCCCTGGGGTTCTTCAGACTGCCTTCTGCTCGAATCCCCCGTCTTCCAGTTCGTCCTCTGCTGCGTCTGACCCTGTCCCTGCACCCTTGCCGTCTGTTCCGGCTGTGCTGGGTGATGGGGTGGATCCGGCGATTCCTTCTGTGCCTGGCCTAGTGCCCCATGTGGTTGAGGATGCTGCCGTTCTGCGACGTGCATCGGTTCGCCCGGCTTGTGTTGCGCGTGTCTCTGAGTAAGCCTCCGGGTCTGATGATGTGCGGCCAGAGCCTAAGCGTTCCCGGCGTTCGTCTTCAGCGTGGGCAGACGTTGGCGACTTCCACGCTTGTGGATCTGCCGGCGACGGAGGGGTGGCTCCGGTTACGTTGCATACTATGGTGACGGCAGAGGTGCATTTGTCTGAGGATGCCAGTGCCGGTGTTTCGGCCTCCACTTCAGATATGATGTCTGCGGTTCCTGCTTCGGGTGCGTCGCCTGCCTCGGATGGCTCCGGTTCTTCGTGGGGGGTGCTTCCCCCTGCTGAGGTTCGTGGTGAGCGAGGTGGCCTGGTGATGGTGTTGAAAAAGGCTGCTCGCTCTGGGGGTTCTGTAACCCCTTCCTCGGTCCCCGTTTCATCGACTGCGGTCTCGACGCCTATTCCGTCTCCGGCTATCTCTTCAGTGTCTCCTGCGGTCTCGGTGGAGGCGTTACCATCTCGTCGCTTGTCCCCTGCTCCTGTGCGTACAGCGACGCGGCCGTCTCGGCAGCCCTCGTACGCTTCATCGGTGTCGTCTGCAACCTCGAAGGACGTGGCTTGCGCTCCCCGGCCTCGTTATGCGACTTGCGTCGGTGAGCTTCAGGAGTGGCCGTTTTCGCCTGATCTGGAGGTTCCCGAGTTAATGCAGGGCCCACGGCAGCAGGGGGATCGTCCCCCCACCGACATGGAGTATTTGATTTGGGAGGCCTATAAGCGAAGGTATCCTTGGGATTCGTTCCCTGAGAAATATATTCCTGTCTCTGAGAAATGTATTCCTCGCTCATGATTCCTTTGTGTGTTGTGAGTTGTTCCCATTGTGTGCATGGTTGTGGGGTGCGGGTCGGGTGTGTGTGTGTGTGGGTGGGGCGGGGGGCGGTTTGTTTCTCGTTCCTGCGTGCTCCGGTTTGTGGTTGTGGGTTTGTGTGGCTTGTGTGTGTGTGTGTGTGTGTGTGTGTCCGGTTCCTGTGCGGACCGGGGTTTGGTTGGTGTGTGTGTCTGGTTGTTGATGTCGTGTTCTTATGTTATGCTTTGTGGTTCTATGTTTTATGATGCTGTTTGTGCGCTTGTTTGTGTTGTGTTGAGTGCCCTTCAGCGTTGGCGTGACCGGTTGGGTTTATGCTTTTTTGTCGGTTTGCCATTGTGCTTTTCTGTTTGTTGTTGTATACTTTGTTATTATTTCTTCTTTTTATTATTATTATTATTATTATTATTATTATTTCGTTTTGTGTTGTGCCTCTCCATGGTGTTTGCGGTGGGTAGCCTTGTTCTGAATATTTCATGTTTTGGTGTGTTATTTCTGTATGTATTCCGCTGTGTTTTAACTTACTTGTTGTAATTTGTTTGTAATTATTGTTGTTTTGTGGTCGGCCCTTCCGGCCGGCCGCGTTTTTTTTGTTTAGTACATTTGTTCCTTTATGTTTTCGCACGTTTGTGCTTTGTTATTTTCTTTGTTCTATGTTGTAATTGTTTACTTTTATTGTACTTATAAGCATGCTTGCATATAAAAAAAATAAAAAAAAACTACAGAGTTCACCGCTTCAAGAAATGCTGTCGGAAACGCTATGTGTGGTAGTGGCTTTGCAAGGCTGTAAGAACGCCGATATTATGCACTCTCACAACCAGTGTCATTTCTTAAATTTAAATTAAATATTGTCCTGAAGAGCGAGTTTATTGGGCAGCGTCACTCATCCTGTCAGTGTTGTTGTTTTGAATTTAGGGGCGACGGCGATCGTGGGATCGGATGCACCTCGGCGTACCCATAAAGCCTAATCGCGAAACGAATCACGCTTCTTAGTGGAAACTAATATGCTCGCGGCAAATAAATGCACAGACAGGCTGATGATTGGGGAACCCCAGGAGTCCCTCAGGGTGACAAGCACCGGCCCCGCCCCACACAGAGAAAACTGGGTAGCAAAACCAAAAACTCGGCCCCTAACTAAAACGCAAAAGCCATCTAGTGCCCTGCTTGCTTGATGGGCTTCTGGGAGTTGTTCTACTCCCCAAGCCCGGCCCGAGGCTAGGCTGACTTGAGAGCTTGGTCCAGAAGACTGTTGCTTGGAGCGGCCCGCAGGCCCCATATCCACACAGCCGATTGGTCCGGCACTTCTTAAGCAAACAATCTAGTTTTCTCACGAGATGTCTAGGTTGTTCCGGCAATATTTCTTATACTCGCTGGGAGGATGTTGAACAACTGTGGACCTCTGTGTTTATACAGTGTTCTCTGATTGTGCCCATGGCACCTCTGCTCTTCACTGGTTCTATTCTATCTTTTCTTCCAATCGTTCACTCCAGTATGTTAATATTTTTACTGTATAGATTTGGGACCTGGTCCTCCAGAATTTTCCACGTGTATGTTATTTGAATCTCCTCGTCTCCGAGGCGCATCCGATCCCACGATCGCCGTCGCCCCTAAATTCACAACAACACTCACAGGATGAGTAGCGCTGCCTAATAAAAACTCGCCCTTCGGGAAAAAAAAAAAATTAAAATGTAAGAAGGTACACTGGGTTTGTAGAGTGCATAATGTCGGAGTTTACAGCCTTGCAAAGCCACTACCACCATAGCGTTTCGGGCAGCGGTGCTCGAAGTGGTGAACTTCGAGTCCTGGCCGGGTGAAAGAGTTGTTAGTGATATATATATATATATATATATATATATATATATATATATATATATATATATATATATATATATAGCAGAATTTATTCAAGTATCGTAATCATGTATATAAGTACAGTAATTATAAATATATACATAAGTGTGTACGTAAGTGTGAAGTGTTGCGTTAAAGAACCAAGGAAATTTACTACCAGAGGGAGCCAGAGGATGACGGAGAGGACCCAGATCAGCACCAGCTGCAGAGCCACCACAGACGACCTCAGCATCCTCCTGAAGACACCGGGGACCTCAGCGCCACGACCCTGCACAACCACAACAGTATCCACAACCAAATAATATTAACCGTGTTGGCACTGAAGTTAGAAGTTAACACATCTGTTATATAAGCGATTAAAGGATATATTAAGTATACGAGTCTCTAAGCCAAAACGTAATTATATTTACTACCAGAACAGTACCTGTTAACAGCCATGATACAGATGCTGAGAATGTGGACCTGATGAAGAATCACAAGACAATTGTAGACGATCCACATGGTCTTTTCTGTGAGGCCGCCGCCGTACTCTTCACCTTCGACGAATTTAGCGACCATCAAGGGTAAGGTGTAGCAACATATAAGGACGAGGCAGAGCGCCAGGTTGACCATGAAGGCCGTGTTGTAGTTGCTGCGTAGCTTCTTGGAGCTCAACATCACCACCATCACCATCACATTTCCTGAAGAGAATACTTCGTGTCAGCGAGTCGTTGCCAATGTGTTAATTTTAGACTTTTACAGTCCGGAATGAAATTATAGCTATCTAATCACTGTTCTCACCGAAAGTTCCTATAAAACACGTAAAGAAATTGCAGATAGATGTCAGGACGACGACCTCGGGCGAGTACTGGCTGCGGAGTAGAATCCAGGTACTGACAGGTGTTACAAGTTCAACAGTTGTCTCCTCCATCCTTTCTCAACCACTGCTTTATCCTCTTTCCTTGCGGCTTCTTCTCGAGTTGTTGTTGTTTTAGATCCAGCTCCTCGGAACAAAAAGCTCCAAGTAGCACGGGCTATGGTGATCCCGGAGTGGGCTTACTTGGCACAAGAGCTGGGCAGTAACTTCTTCTCACAACTGAGAAGGGTTGACCATTAGCTTGTCGGGACGCTGGTAAACTCCGTCCCTGCCCGCTATCACCGCGCAGGCACCAACCACTGTCCTAACTCTGATAACACCACTTCCGCAGCTATAAATAATCTTTTTCTTTTACTCTAACGTTTAGCCCAATTACACGAGGGTAATTATCTTTGTTGTAGATAGGTAGATTAACCCGAAAATCCTTTATTTCATGTTTACATTTGATTGTATATGTACATTTGATGTATGTGAACAATTGATTGTATTTCTACATTTGAATGCATGTGTACATTTTATTCCTGGTAATATTAATATTACTGATATTAGCAGCCATAAAATGTACACATATAATAAAAGTACACATACAATAATACTAGTAACAGTAATAGTATTATTAATAATAATACACATTCCAACATACGTGTAATACTTTGGTGTGGAAATTAATACATATAATACCAAGTGGAACAAAAGCAGCCTAGACAAGTTAACAAGGAAAGAGGTACATTCCCTGTATATTCTTATTTCTGCTTTCTTTATGCAACTACCTTTTGTATGCCACCTGTGACAATCTCCCTCTAATGTGTATTATGTTAATACACACCAAGTTGACACAATGTATTGCTGTGGTGGCCAGTTTTAGTTTTATGCGGAATAATATTTCAATTTACTGCAACTTAACCGTGCATCCCTCTATCCGTACGGAGGTTTCCTCACGTCGACTCTCTGGGCGCTGGCGCCTACTTCCTCTAATACCAAAGGACTAGATAATGATTATTTACTAAGACATCATAATACGAATAATATATTACCTATATTATTTATTCATTATATCATTGACGATGTAGACAAGCACCACCTCACTCCAGAAGTCATCCACAGCAGCAGTACCACCACTACATA
>WNGS01072847.1:6000237-6016967 GCA_020271785.1 Procambarus virginalis
CTGAAAATCAAGAGTTATGAGGAGAGAATAGAGGCTTCAAACATGCCAAAACTAAAAGATAGAAAAAAAGAAGATATAATCACCACTAACAAAATACTAACAGGATCAACCAAACTGATTAAGAGGAATTCCTGAAACCAGCAACTTCACTAACTAGAGGACATAGATTCAAACCAAGGAAACAAAGGTGCCAAAAAAATATTAGAAAGTTTTCTTTTGTAAACAGTGATAGACGGTTGGAACAAGCTAAGTGAGACGGTGGTGGAGGCCAAAACCGTCTGTAATTTCAAAGCATTATACGACAGAGTACTGGGAAGATGGGACACCATGAGCATATCTCTCATCCTGTAACTACACTTAGGTAATTACCCTTTGGAAATTACAGACACACACACACTCACCAACCCAAATCTTGAAGCAGCATTGTCATGGGCTAATCTCAAATTCAAGGGCTAAATAGACACCAAATTTTATATAATCATGGAAACAAAAAGTATACCACATGTTAAAATGCATAATAAAAAAAGTAATTATACATAACAGCTTAATTATAGGGTTGGTTGCTACTGAATAACATGCTCAGGTAATTGTTTCTAAAAAAATAATAATATATATGCCGTCCTCCATAACAAAAGCCCAGCAGTTAAAACATATTCTTATGGATAATCAACATCAACATTTCTTACTGGTGGGAGCATGAGTGTAAAAGGATGGCCCCGTGATCTTGGAGGTGTTACTGCTAACAGGTTTTCCAATATGGCTGCCATCTTTTGATTAAGAGAAAACCCATTTTAATAGCTACAGGTCTGCTGTCTTATGGAACTATGTCTTTCACATCAATTCATATCACCTGTAGTTTTCAACTATAAATGACCTTTGCAAGAAACTAACAACCTAATTAACAGAACATGATTTTGTTATTGTATATAATCACCTGGCAATGTTGTAATATCAGGAAATTTTAAGACTTAGCAATGCCATTGCAATAACTTTCATTTAAATATCATACAAAAATATCATAATTTTGCAGTATGCAACTGTCAATTATATAGTTTAAAAGTAGGGGCAAGAAGTTAGCCCTTCTTGAACTGTAGCTACCTGTGTTTACAATTCTCACAGCATCAAGTGCTGAAGATTTTAACAGTGATGCTTAAAACATTTGCTAATGAAACTGAGGTTATCACAAGTGTGCAGAGCTGGACATGCATTAGAGGAGGGTGGGGAACGAGGGTCGACTCGGCAACAATGGATTAGGACAAATTGAAGAGCATGGAAGCAATAAAAAGAGAAGGAATAACAAGATAGCATCTAAAACTGACAAAATACCAATCCTTCATTAGAAACTAAATCATACTAACTAGCAAAACAAAGTGGAACCTTAAAAAAAAAAAACTTTAACCACTCTGGTGGTTCCAAACTAACTGCGACTATCCAGTTTACTCCAGCATGTTACAATCACTGAAGCACACATATAATTTGTTTGTATTTCCTTGTGAATGTCAGTAGAAAAGATGAAAATAGACTGACAAGGGCATCCAAACAGTGTTCAGTTAAGCTAACACACAAACAGTAAACATTACTGACACAACCAATATTAAGAAAATTTTGAACTTTTCAATTATTGTATAAATTAAGCATAAAAGGAAATACTGTACTGTACAGTACAGTACATTCCTTCTCAAACAAAATGACTGGTTCCAGACCCTTCCAATGCATTCAATCTTCAGTATTATACATGTTTTGTTACCATAATCACATGGAAAAAATCCAATTAAAACAAAATTAAAAATAAATTGATTATTTATACGCATCATATACATAGAGTGGGAATTTCTCTACTGTCTAGATGCCTAGTCCTTAGCATCCAACTACAACCTGATTGAAATCATTTCATCGCAACTGATTTAATGTTGGACTGACTTTCATTAAAGCAGGAATTCACTATATACAAAATATTAAATTTACCTAGAATAAATAAATCTTTAATACTTAAGAGATAAATTTTTATTAATTTTATTGTTAATCCTGTTTATGAGCTGTGGCTCACATAACAATGAAAGTCGAGTTTAAGGGAGGGCAGTGAGGTAACATAATGAGGACAGAGGAAAATAACAGAAAAATCAATAGGTCCTGCAACCTCTAGATAGAGTCTTGGTGTTTGTTGTGATTTTGTTATAAAGCTGGCTCCCAGAATAATTCTCAATTGGTAATTTTGTTATTTTTGTCTATTCCTTGTAAAATTTCAAAGTTGTAACCATAAAATTCTGAATATGCCACACTTCATTCATTAAAATGACATTACAGTGATATTTTAATGTATTTAAGAGAAATTGCTGGTTGCATTTTATGTACATATCACAACATTAACTTAGTATGATTGAAAACCAGCATGTAAATCCACTGGAGATGTCAGACATTGGTTTGATCTCAATCCTTTTATAAGTATGAACTGAATTCCCATCACTTTCCAGCCACAAATATACTATTCATCTATTGAGCTTTAAGTAGGAAAGATTTATAATCAAGTACCATCTTACCAAGAAATTTCATGACTCGCATAACAGGTGACCTGTCAAAGGACAACCACCACCTCGATTGAATGAACTATATGAGACCAGCCCCAATTCGTTGCCGTGAGGGATTTGTGGCAACCGGAGATGCTTCCAGGATGTGTTTTCAATGCCCAAGGGGCTGATTTCACTTGGCAAAATTTTCATGGCAACCTATAATAGACAACTACCAAATAAAGATGCTTGCAAATAAATTTAACCACATCTAGCTTATGTCTCGCATTCCCAGCCTCAAAACTCATTTTCAAAAGCTAGCAGGGCCATATCTGAGTGAGTGAAAACCTTGCCAACTCAGAATAAAAGTAAACCATAGAACTTGATTTTAAATATCCTTAATAGTGCTCCCAAGGCTCCGACTGTTTCTTGGAATGTTGAGTCCATCTACAAAAATCCTCAAAACCATGATTGGAGCCATATTAATAGTTACCATTCATACCTTAATATTTCTGATGGTCTAAGGATTGATTTCACTCAGCGAAATACTAATTTTAACCTGTTATATGAAGGACAATTACCAAGAGAACCTGTCTGTAAAGAGACTTTACTACAATCTAGCATATTCCCCATGCCCAAGTCTCAAAATCTCATTTTCAAAGGAACAAGAGCCCCTATTTTACTAAAAAAATCTTCTGGAACTGAAAAAAAATGAGCCACCATAGAATTTGTTTTGAAATATGCTCAGTGACTTTCCCAAGGCTCAACTATTTCTTGCTACTGTTGCCTCCATCCATGAACTATGTCCCATCATAAACAAATTCACATACATCCCCTGCTACATTCACATACATTCAGCGAGCTCTTGTTCGTTGAATCGAGTGAGTAAATATGGCATGGAAACTATGTTCCAACTGGAGATTCGCCGAATCAAGGTTCGTTGAATTGAGATTCCATTGTAAATGAATGTCAATAAATTTTACTTAAGACAAAAATTTATTTGAGTTCCTTTCTTATATAAAATTGAATTAAAACTTTTGGAAGTATACAGGCAGATGTATTTTTAATAGTTTGTTACCTTACATAATTATTTAGCACAAATACTTAAAACTTAAGAAATCCTTTGTAATCTATTTGTGTTTCCTTGCACGAGCTCTCAAACCCCCCTTGTCTTTTAGAATCTTACTAGTGCAAAGATAAGGGACAATTCACAACAAACATTTCTACTTCTGAAATTTACTATTATGGAGCTTTAAATCACTGACAAACTAGCTAAGAAATGTAGTAATACTAAGGCACAATTCAAAGAAGTCTTCCTGCTATATTTGATTTTACACAGTTGACAAATATTTTCAACAAAAAGTTGACTGAAACCTCGCTGCCCTCTCCAATAAGAGCAAAAAAGCTGAAGGCATAAACATATACGTACAACATTGCATCTATAATATGCCTCATGTACAGGAATAAGAAGCTTGTGCATTCATCACAATCTTAATCCTAACAACAACGTCCACATAACAGCAGCAGCAACACCCACTACTGGCTTCATATCCTATTGCACTACATGAAGCTAACAAAGTGTTATGCTTTAGGCAACAAATATATTCATTTATACCACTCGGCAAAATCATACAGTATTTCTACAATGGTAAATAACTCTGATATCGTGGATTCTTATACAAATATATATAAATCCTAAATGTCACATATGCAGCTATTTGTAATTACTGATTATGTTCTTTCAAACAAATTAAAATCTGTAGGTATTATTACCTATAAGCAGTGAGCTTAAAATTGACACAGGGATGTACAGCAATTTCTTCACAACTAACACAAACATATTTGCCATTTTGAAGAATGTTGTCTTCAAATTCTTAAGTCAGCATATGAGAAATTCAATGATTAGCTTTGAAATCATCAGCTAGATGAACTTTGACATGCTTGTAAAACCTCACTGTAAAGGTATTCAAAATTGTAAAACTCCAAAATGCCTTAGTTTGTAAAACAAATTACACAAGTAAAACACATCATGCTTTATTAACCAAATATACATTGGTGATCAATGTAACACTGATCATGTGCAAAAAAAAAAAAGTACAAACAAAAGGCACAAACTTCAGTAATACAACAATCAAATTACTGAATTTCACGTCTCTAACGTTTAAACACCAAATTATAGAAACTGAGGTAATGATTGCAAACAAAAATAATGAAACAAAAAATGGTGTCTAGGGACAGTATGTTGAGAGAGAAGTGTTGTACAAACATGCTACTCTAAAAAACAAGCAGACTAACCCATATTAAGGCACCTTTAGATTAAATATATGTGACAGCATTTTCATTTTCACAAAGAGCATCAACTTGCACCACATTGATTCATATATGATCTGCAAATTTTACACCCCAGTATAAAAGCATTTTGTAACTAAAATAGTCACTTCTATAAAAGATGCCTTTTTGTCTCCATAAGGTTTATGCACAAGCATCTATTACATATGAATGATAGTAATATCCACTGCCTAGTTAGCTTAATGCACTAGAATTCATACCCCAGATACGAGCAGGAATAAAATATATCCAAAGCACTTGCATAAACCTGGTCAATCGAAATCTATCTTTGCTCAATAGGCACCTAAACCAGATAGAGGGCAGCACTTCTTTCAAATGCAGGGAATGATGCTCAAGATTTAAAGTTACATTGACAAAGCACAAGGCACTGTAATGACAGGTCTGCAGAAAGTAGGAGGCTTAGCCAAAGTTGATTATTTTTCATCGCCAATTCTCAAAAAGATACTTACGATCCACAAAGTGTCGATCATTGTATTTATCATACTTATGGTGTCGCGAGCTTCTGTGGTGCCGCTCTAAAAATAAAAATTAACAAAACATACTGTAAACTAAATGGCAAAAAACATAGGAGATGGGGATGAAATGATCTATGAAACTCATTATAAAACATGATAAATCTTATTGAAAGCAGTTTATAATGAAAACAACAAAAAAACTATAACACCTAAGTGTTTCTAAAGCAAAGGGGTTATGATAACGATAAGAAACCCCCAGCTTAAAGTATCGTATATTTACAGTCAACCAGTGCTGGCATTCCTCATGCAACTCATCTTTATTATTTGAGACCAATAATAGTTTTCTAAATAGGAAATAATAGCCTAATGCCAAAGAAAAAACAATAATATTCACCATCCAACTCATCATGTAACATATTCTATATTTAAAGCAGTGCTTGTAAAATTTTTAATAATTTTCCTTACACCAGAAATCTACAAGAAAGTAAAGGTCTTACTTCAGCTTTCTCGTATTTCATTACATTGAATGACATCACACAAAATATTAATAACCATTATAAAGGCGATCTAATTCTTGATAACCTTATATTCAACATGCCAAGATTTTATGTAATGTTTAACTTCAAGATTAATCTTTCATTAAAAAAATAAGTGTGTGTAAATATGAAAAGCCCCTTTCTGAGCTAAAACATTCAATTGCTCCCTAATATAATAATTGCTGTGTCTATACGACAGAATCATGTAGAGTCAGGCAGGGTGACAAACTCAGTACCAGCACCGCAGGGTCACTACAAATGGTCACTTCAGGGTCATTGTACGTACAAGAATGTCACTGGATAACCTTTATTTCATCCAAAAACAATTCATTAGAGGTCCATTCTCGAGAACTTTCTGAACACACTAAGCATCACAGGTGACCAACAGTACTGTATACCAAGGTTGTACTGGCCAGATCAGTATGCAAGATCATGATGCTCTTCGCCATCTTCTGCAGGACTATAATAGCATCTTAGCTCAGGAAGACACATGAAAACTCCCCCTGTCTCTGATCATGAAGTATTGCATCCATGGCAAATGCATTATGACCATATAAAGGAATTAAAAACACAAGTTAAAGCTTGTTTTCAGTGGAGATGAAGTCCAACTGATGAATGCCGGATATATATGATACTTCACATATCCACTGGAAGGATATTGGTGTTTATTTCGTGATCCATCCAAATTCAATAAAATCGGAAGGGGGCTGTTCACCAACACATTCAACATCCTGCAAATGTAGACGCTTTTCCAGCTTCTGAGGATAAATGACTATCTTCAGTCACTGGAAGAAAAGGAATGACAAACATCCAAGAAGAATCTACTGTCTGATACTGTAGTCAAGAAATAAATGGCAACTCGAACTCCAGGAAAGCCAGGTCCACTACATAAGCAGTGTCCTTGTTCCTTAGATAAAAAGTTTAAGGTCCTGCATTGACTCTGAATCAATGAAAGCTAGGTGAAAGCTAGAAACCTGAATGCTTACCACCAAAAGGAGCTGAAGGTCCTACAGCCAAAGCATCAGGTCAGAAAATCTAACATAACTCTTCCTGCCCTACAAGCCTAGACTCAGGTCAAGGCAATGAGAAGAGCCACATCCTCAAAATAGAGGGCACCCTGCAATGAATGTGTGGAAACCAGGAGCTATGACGAACTCTTGAACAGGGAGGTCACCCAAAAGTACCACGTGATGCAAACTCAATGGTGAACTTATAGGTGGGTATGGTGTTGTTGCCTAGCAGCTGTCAGAGTATGTGGCCATAAGGCCAGTTGGATTGAATGGTTTATAGCAACTCTCTAGCATCTATAATGACCTCTCCAGTGAATGTTTGAGAAATCCCCTTGGGAGCTACAGCCAAGAACATTGTCCTGCCTGACTGTACATGATCCTGTCTTATAGACACAGCAGATTTCCTCTTAGGGAGCAGCCAAATGGGACAGTTTAGAATATATATTTCGATGCAAAAGCACACAGTTTGAAAAGAAGGGGCCCCTGGTGCTGAAGCCTGAACCTGAAGACTCTGGTAATTAAGAACAGTTCATGCTGTTAAGTAGACAGACACATTGAGTATATGGGTCACCGGCAAATCTAAGAATAGTATTTAAAACCAAAACAAGGACACTTTCAAGACAAAATAAAGTGCACAGCTTACATCAGACCAATCCTAGAATACATAGCACTGGCAAAGAACCCACATCTTGGGAAGCATAAACTATAGACTGAAAAGGTCCAGAGGATTGCAACACAGCTAGTGCCCAAACTAAGAGGTCTAAACTAAATGAACAGCCAATCTGGAAAATGCAAACCGAGACATTCGTACCATTAACAGACCTTTGAAAAAGTATAAAACAGGCTAATGGTTTGATAAAAAAGGTGCCTCCAAGCAAGGAGGAAGTACAATTTCCCTCAATTTAAGGCCGTCCTTGTCCACCATGGATATCCCCCTCTCAATATTTTGGTGGAATGTCCCATATGACCCTTCAATCTTCTAGAGTTGTTAAACAGAGTTCCCTGAGCCTGTCTTCAAGCTCAGACCTCTTAGTACAGGCACTACAGTAGCTTTACTGCAAATCTCTGTATTTTTTTAATATTCTGTTTGTGCTTCACTAGACAATTTCTCTCACTGCAAACACTTGTTTTCTGTCTAATGTGTGCCACCTTACCCAGTTTAGTGTTATTGCAGTTATACAATCTTCTCTCCCTCTTATACACCAGCCTAGTGTGAGAAACCTTATCGAGTACTTTTTGAATAGTTAAGATGGTGTAGTCCACCTAGCTTTCATTCTCCTGTCACATTTAGATGACCTTGTTGTAGAAAATTGATCAAATTTGTTAACCACAAATTTCCAACCTAAAAGCATCCTGCACCTTCATTAAAAAAGTTTATCCTGTCCATGTGATTTGTTACTCTTTTCCCAATTAGTATCTCCAGTATTCTAATATAAATGCAAGTCAGTGACACCAGTCTACAATTTAGTGTCTACTGTCTGTACCTTTTTTAAATATTAGGACTATATTTGCCTTGTTCTAAATTTTTGGAAGATCTTCAATTGAATTTGTTATTAAAAATCTTGAGTGACAAGGTATTCCTGCAGCCACCTTCAGCAGCCAGTGATATTAGGTCTGACTAGACTGCTTTTGTTGTGTCCAGTTTTTATCTTTTTTGCAGCAATTGTTTTTTATTGCCTAATGTTACTTCTTGCCGCACATAATCTCCCACACTGTTTCTATTCTAATTTTGTTTTGACCTGAAATCTCTTGTTGAACTCTTTTAAACACTTCTTTGATGCTTTCTGTGGCAATGCTCCATTGCCTCTTTAGGCTGATTGCATGATATTTTCTTTTATTTTTCAACATACTGTATATGGCTATACATCAACTATGGTTAGTTCTTAGCTTTTACTGCTATGTCATTTCCAAACTGCAGCTCTGCTGCTCTCCTGACTATGTACAATTCTCTGAAGTGCTCTACTGGTATTGTCCGCTATACCGAATTCGTTGTAACTTTTCCATGCCTTTCTGGTCCTGTTACCCTCATCCCTGTACTGCCTCTTGAAACAAGGGTTTACTTTGCTTTTATACAGTAACACCGTTAGAATTCTCACCGTTAGAATTCCACTCTAATTCATCATCTGTTTTCACTCCTTGTAAGTAGGCCTTAGCTCATCTGTAGACCCCACCTCTGGAGTCAAAGCCTACAAGATGGAGATACAAGCAGGAATAATTGGGAGGGTACTGATTTGAATAAGTACCTGACAGAGGAAACAGGATAATAGTGAGAAATACAGCAGAAATTAGCAGCAAGCAGGATATGCAGGCTCATCCTAGGTTCCATGCACCAATATTCTTCTTGCTTTATGTGAACAATCTACATGAGGAGGCAAGCTCCTACATGCCAATATTTGCAACTGATGCAAAACTGATAAGGAGTAAGGACTAAGGAGGATTTGCAGGTGAACTGATTTACCCCCAGCAAGTGCATTAAGAATGGGAAGAAGGTAGAGAGAATAATAGAACAACTGCCACCTGTAGTTTGCCTGTAATAGTTTTGAGAATTCTTGTAATCCCTATTGTATCAGCTTCATTAATTATTTACTCATTGCAAAATGCCATTTTTGTTTCAAAGTTATGACCTGTAAATTCTTGTAACTTAGTTCTGTATTTTACATTTACAGTAAATGTAAAATATGTAGTGACAGTACTGTATTAAAAGGCTTAGTATTGTACTATACATACTGTACAATATTTAAGTGCATTCTGCTACCACTAGATTAAGATAACCAGCATGTACTCTAAAATAATTTTTTTTAAATTTATACATTATAAATACTTTTTGTACCCCACCAAAATCATTGTTTCTATATTAGTTGCCTCTCTACATATGTGTAAATATGTACTGTATTACCTGCTATTAGAAAATGAAGACTTTTTGGTAAATACACCAAAAAAGGCCAAATTTCCAGAATCCTGGATTTTAAGTACTGGGTCTGAAATGATATAATCCATATTTTTGAGGCATCCCTGTATGTTATCAAGAGCCATTTATCGTCAAGAGTATATTATTACACTACCTATGAAGCACTGATGAAAACATTTGAAAAAATCTACTGTATATATCCAGATCAAATTTTATAATTCTGTTTAATCTTACATGCTTCAAAGTACAGTACCAAGCTCAATCGATGCAATCACTACTCATTACAGTTTCTTGCAAAAGAGAAAAATTATTTGAAGTTATTAACACCTTTAATAGATGCATATAAAACAAAATAACACAAGTACTTAAAAGAATCAAAGCTCCTAAGATTAGTATCTGTTTTTAAGAAGAGCACTCTTTTAGCCAATTGAGTAAAAACACTAAATAGCCATTTTTAGATTTGGATGTAATCAAATTAATTAATATACAATATACGGTACTCTTCAATGTGGAAAGCTACACTTTCAATATTTTTTTTTTTTTTTTTTTTTTTTTAGGAAACTCAAATTTAACTGTATAATTCTCAAAACCAGACATATTGTCTAATATATCTGACTTTGTTGCATTAAATGATGAATGTCCATTGCTGTATTTTTGTTTTGCCAATATGTAACAAATCAAGTGACTATCGTATCTCAAACCTCTAAGTAACTACACAGCCTATATAATAATTAGTTATACGAACAAGAATGAGCCCTACACATTCAGCAGTCCCCTTCAATCCCCAAATCATCAGTGTCCCATGAAAACAGCAGAACATAATTTGATGATACAGTGTATATTGTTAATTTCCTATTTCCCAAAAAAAGAAGGTTTCAGCTGCATAGCTACCAAGGACCATTAATATGTTTTAATGATAAGCATATATAAAATTGCTACACACACACACACACACACATTATACTAACAGATCTACTTCTGTATTAGTATTTCAAGATAATACACAGCTACACAAATAAACTAAGCCAAAACTGCCAAAACTAAGAATATAGATGATGCGTACCATGCTCACCTCTCCGAGTGGAGATGACGCTCTCAGTTTCTGTACAAGTCGAGTCCTCAAGTTGACTCGTTGTATCTCCATGGCTGTTGAGACATCTATCCATTAGTATTCATGTAATATTAAACACTCAGGTACTAGAGGAGACCAGAGAATTTAAATACTGTATTAGATGTGTGCAAATAAAGGATATGACTGCAGTCACAGAGGTAGGTGACAATCATTACAAAAATATAATGTTGGAAAAAAACTTATAAGGGGAATAAAGAATTAAGGTAATGCACTCCACTCCTTCCAACTTTAACCTATGAAAGTGAGGATACAAAAAATTTAATGAGGGGGCAGTGGATGGGGGGGGAGGGGAGGGGGTAGGAGAAGAAAGGCAGAACTTAGAAAAATCTCATCCATCCAATGAATTACAATGCAATCCCAGTTACCCAGACCAATTGGTACCTCCAGATGTCCAGATAAATGAAAATCCAGATATTGTAATTGAAGAAAAGATCATCTGACATCACTGGGGGATATGTCAGATAGCACTTAAGAAAATCAGAAAAACAATTTCCTTGCAGAAAATATTTTGAAATTATTACAAACTCCTCACTTATTAAGCATGCTGAAATTTGCTGTTATATACATATAGTGTTAGGCATTAGGAAAATGTATTTTTAACTGGTTTTGCTTTATGATATAGTACATTAGTGTGGACAGGTTGATATGTCAATTAATGATGAGGCAAGAGTATAGGTGGGTGAGGCAGGTGGTGGGTGGTCACCACTCATCAACCTGCCAGCTAGCCCTTAAACAAAACATGACCAAGAATCTTATGTACTCACAACATTTACATGTTATTTATAATTCTCATAATAATAAACATTAATTTTTTTCATATTTAACTATGTTCAGATAGCATGAATTGGATTCACATCTTTAATTCCTAACATACCATGGCTAGTTGCAAGGATGTTTATGGTTTTCCCTCAATAGAAATGACTGATACGATCTCTATGATAAAATATCAGTTAATTTTTTTCAGATTATGTGATAAGGAATATGTAATCATCGCTATTACCCCATTCCCGTTACTTATGTTACTTTTGTGACGTATAAAAGTATCACGCCGGAGCAATGTGTGAAATGAAATGAGCCTTTCTGGGTAGCACTTGAGTAGCTCCGTTAGGTTATTTCACTGGCATTCTTGGGGACATACTGGATACCCCAGGCAAACTGACAAGATTACAATATATATACTGACATATCCACTGTACAGTTTTCTAAAATTCAACCCAATTAAACATCTCACTTTTTAAAACAAACTCACTGGTATGCAGGCGGCCGGCGCCCTCCACTTCGGCACACTGTGATACATTATCTGATACAACACTGCTATCTGCTGATACAATCTGCAAACAGAAAAGCAGCAATAAGAAACTGCACTATTATAGTTGATCACCACCAATATTGTCCCATTTCCCATTTTATTATGGCAGGAAGGCAAGTACATAATGAAATTAAAAACAACAGATAAAACAGGAAATTACCACCTAAAAACTACAGTACAGTACTTTTAAGGGAAGACATTACTTCAGACTGTACAGTACAGTAATTTAAAGTACAGTACTGTACTAGTAATGACAGACTCGTAAGATATATTGTTGGGTCCCATGTTCAATTCCCACACAGGATGAGATGTTTGGGTACAATACCTTACACCTGATGCCTATGTTCATCTAGGAGCCAGGTAACTGTTGTGGGTTGCATCCTGGTAAGGATAGTTATTCACCTAAGAGAACCATGGTAAGCCATACATACTTCCTATCCAAAACACTGCGGAAAACCATATAAATCAAATTATGCAGTACACATATTGGTCGGTGTAGCAAAGAGTGTGCATGAAGGAGTGCTAGTGCCATCTTATGTATGTACTGTGTGTGTGGTTTCCAAGCAAACATTTCTTATCATACTGATATAGTAATTATATCTTCTCTGTCAACATCCCATGAACTGGACCAGTTGGCACACTTGAACCCTTCATCTATTTCACAAGTCACAAGTCAGTATCTTCACCAGTCACTAAACATCTTATGCACGTCAACATCAAACCCTGCAAGTCATTGCCCTCACCTTTACCTGTAACCTATGGTAGTTATTTCAGCTGAAGTTAAAAGCATATTTCATATATACATTTTAATGTGATGTATTTTACCTCATGTACTCAGTTGCATATTGCTTCCAAGTTGTTAACTTGCCCGCCATGCCTTCTTTATACAGGCTTACACAACTGCATGTATGATACCTTGATCCACGAGTTGGATCAGAAGAGCAGTGATTTACGGTAAACCATACCTACTACCTTGTCATCATTTGAATCTTTATTTTCAATAACTTGGTATGCATGAGGTATTATCACATAGCAACAATGCTTAAATGTGATGTACCCCCGAGTCCCCTTTGCTGCATTTGATATTCACAGAACTCTATGCAAAATTTAATATTGATATTGGTTAAAAAAAATATCCTTAACAAACCAAGCACTTCGTGAGTGATAGTAGGCTACAGGAAGGTTGTGGATGAAATTTGTTAATGCATTGGGTTTTGCAGCCTTGCCTAGTACTGCCCACTGTTCCTTCTGTGGTTAGGACCTTCTGCATTTGATTTGCTCATACAAAGTCAAGATTCTTTCTTTACATTTTTTCTCACTGGCACAGTCTCCTCTAGCCTACTAGCCAAAGTTATATTTGGTGCAGCTCACAAGTTATAACCAGTCTCATCTGCATTGTAAATCTGGAAAAAGTGGAAATTGTTACCACCATTTACATCCCTAAATTTCCTTTTAAATGGGTCAACATGCTCCCTATCTGCACAAGAGATATCTCAGCCACTAATTGCATGCCTTTGTTTAAATATAGAAACCCAGCCACTGCCAGCCTGGAACTCAGAAATACTCATTATATGCAAACCTCTATGTTGATCTCCCATCACTAGCACACCTGCAGTACACTGCTTTGTAAACCACTTGTACATGACACCACCCAAGATCACGTGCAAGAGTCGAGAGGATTTTCCGCTCCCAACTATTAGGACCTAGAATTTCTGTTAGCAGCAAACTTTAAAAAGATGCTTTTGCTTTCATGTATCAGAAAGTGCTGGTACCAATCCCATAGTTCTTTGGCAAGTTATTATAGTATGCCAGCTCAAGTTTCTTCACAAATTTCCAACTTTTATAATTTACATCATCTCTCTACCTCCTTCAGCCTGACTACTGCTACTATTATACATCTTTCCAGCTGAAAGTGAATACGATTCAATAAGAAAATCACAACAATCCATTAGATGACAGAATATCATCTTGCAGTAATATGAAAGACAGCACATGTAGTGCATGATGATGTATAAACACAAATTTAATTAACTACTTTTAATAATGCTTACTATTAAACCTAAATTAGGACACAGTACACTCGAAACATTATTTTAAGTTGTTTCAAACAACTGCTAAATTACTGAGCATTATATTTCAAGTGAAATTTACTTAGTGTTTAGTAATTATAATACCGCATGTATTTTAGTGTATGGCATTCAGTAAAATTTTATACACTGTACACATCTCAATGGGTTCCAGTCCTTTTCAAGTGCAAAGTCAGCCAGGTTTAACTACTGGAAGCAGTTGATTCAGCTGCATCTGAATTTCTGGATGAATCAGTGCCACTCAAGCAGGAATCTTCTGCAGTGTGTGCCTGAATTTGTAAGAAATTAAGAAATATTGAATTCCAAGATTCATATTTCAAAATTATTCAAGCAAAAATGGAGAATAAAAATTGTGTTGAATGTAGTGAAATGCTCTTTTCTGGTGAACCCCTAGTAGCTTTCATAACTTATTTCTAGTATTACCAAGACCTCTTAGGCCCATCTATAGCCTATCAGAAGCCAGAACCACAACTCAAAATTATTGGGAGTGTCTCAAAGCTCTCCAAATGTACTCACTAGAAAGGAGATGAGAGATACATAGGAGATAAAGGAGATACATCAAATAATATACACATGAAAAATACTGGAGGGCCATGTCCCAAATCTACACAGTAAAATAACATAATGGAGTGAACAATATAGAAGAAAATGCAGAATAGACCCCAGTGAAGAGCAGGGGGTGCCATAGGCACAATCAGAGAACACTGCATAAACATCAGAGGTCTACGGTTGTTCAACATACTCCCAGCGAGTATAAGAAATATTGCTGGAACAAACGTGGACTTCAAGAGAAAACTAGATAGTTTTCTTCAAGAATTGCCAGACCACCTGGGTTATTGTGAATATGTGGGCCTGTGAGCTGCTCCAAGCAACAGCCTATTAGACCAAGCTCTCATAAGCCAAGCCTAGCCCCTAGCCAGGCTTGGGGAATAGAAGAACTCCCTGAATCCCATCCAGCAGATCTCCGAGGCAAGGGAAGCAGGGGATCAAATTAAAAAAAAACTCACCATAACACAAAATGTACAGCAGAATTCAATCTCAGAACTAAGTCGACTCCCATACTAGAAACGGTTGAAGGTTTGGCTTAACCCTGCAAACCAGGCATGACAAGGCTGATTTCATCGAAACTTTTAAAATACTGTACAGTATACTGTACAATTTGGAGGATACTGATCGACCCTTTCCTCAAAAAGTCAACTGTAACACACGACACACAAACCATTGAAGCAATGGCATCATGCTAAGCAAGCCACAATGTAGGACACAAAACAGGCAATGCATTTTCACCCAATGGGTTCGAAAATGGAACTGGCTTTTTACCAAAGCTATAAATGTAAAAAATTGCTGCAGTTCAAGATAAAACCATCAGGAAAATAGGGCAGACCTTTGACGAGCTGTTGGCTTCCTGTATTCATCGAGGCCACCAGAGAGATGGTGGCCCTAAAGTAAATTCAGGTACATGATCAGTAAAAGATCAAGTACCTGAATGAATCAGTTAGATCAGTTAAACAATAAATACCCTCACCATGATATTCCCAACAGACACCTGAAGACAGCTCAGGTCACCTGTGGTTTCAGCCAGCCTACACCTAACCCCCCCCCCCCTCTCATTCTGGAGCTGCCCATGCAATGCCCCACAACCTCACAGGTAAGAAGGTAACTGGGCAGGGATGGGGAGTTACCGAGGGTTCATATGAAAAGGGCATGCGGAGGCAGACTCGCCTGTGAATTGCCAAACAGCCCACAATGCCAAAAGAACAAGACCTCATTTGCCTTCCACTCTGACTGAACTTACAGAAAGAAGACACACCAACCATGAGAATGGTCAAAACGCCTCGAGCTGGAATGGCTTTGGAGAATGAAACCTGAAAAGTCAGAAGCTACGCTTCTGGCTTCTTGGCTTCTAATCTCGGAGATCAGCCCCAAGTGAGAAGGAAATACTGTAAACTGAACCTCCCACCCTAGAAGAGACCAGAATGAAAGGCACAACCAAAAAGAAAATGGAGAGCAAAGCCCCACAGGACAGATGTGCAGAAGCACCATGGGCAAAGAGGCCACAGACATGAACCAGCACAGGGAGAGCTGGAGACAAAGGCCCAACTGGGGGCTGACGCAATCGAACACAGTCTGATCGCCGAAGGAGGACAGCTCCATTAAACTGAACTCTGAAAATTCAACTAAGCTACTGTACCATCTGTTGATGGTTGGGAGCATTGCAGTTAAAAGTATTTACTCCATGGAACTGAATGTTTAGGTTGTTTATCTAAGAGATGCCTAATTTATTTCAAGCAGTGGCTTGTTTTCTTGCATCTATGGTTTCTGGCATGTTTTTCCTAGTTTTAAAATAGCAAAAGCACTATTAATAATAATTCAAAATCTGTTAACTTCATAAACACTTACCCATGAAACTACTCTGCCATTGAAACATGGAAGCGGTGCA
>WNGS01072847.1:6020541-6073821 GCA_020271785.1 Procambarus virginalis
TTCAGCCAGATACAGCTTAGAGGATACACAAATTGAAGGCGGGTCTTTAATCTTCCATGATGAGGGAAAAGCTGTTGAAGAAAGACAACAATGGAAAATGAAGTCCCACAGTGGAAGGAGAAAATGAAAAATGTAAGGAGGCAGCAGAAAAGTTTATCCCGGCCCAAAAGGTAAAAAATTAAATGCAGATGAGAAACCCATGGCTTAATCAGAGATGTAAGCTAGCTAAGCAAGCAAGTAAGTAAAAGAGCATGGAGAAATTATAGAAATAACAGGACACCTGAGAGCAGAGAAGGATACCAGAGAGCCAGGAATGAATACGTCAGGGTAAGAAGAGAGGCAGAAGGGCAATATGAAATAACATAGCAAGCAAGGCTAAGACTCAACCCCAATTGCTACACAGCCACATCAGGAGAAAGACAACAGTGAAGGAACAGATAATGAAACTGAGGATAAGGACAGACAGATTCGCTACAAATGACAAAGAAGTGTGCGAAGAACTCAATAGGAAATTCCAGGAAGTTTTTACATTAGAGCAAGGAGAAGTTCCAGAGATAAGAGAAGGAATAGTTAACTAGGCACCACTAGAGGAATTTGAGATTACCAGTGGGGATGTAAAGAAGCTTTTGCTAGATTTGGATGTGGCAAAGGCTATAGGCCCGGATGGAATATCACCATGGATACTAAAGGAAGGAGCAGAAGCACTGTGCCTGCCACTCTCCCATGGTGTATAACAAATCACTGGTAACAGGTGAACTGACAAAAATTTGGAAGACCGCGAACGTAGTCCCGATATACAAGAAGGGGGATAGACAGGAGGCACTGAACTACAGGCCAGTGTCCCTAACTTGCATACCATGCAAGTTATTGGAGAAAATTGTGCAAGAAAAGCTAGTGGAACATCTGGAGCAAAGGAACTTTATGACAACACCAACATGGTTTCAGGGATCTTCTTGAGGTTTTCTTGAGATGATTTCGGGGCTTTAGTGTCCCTGCGGCCCGGTCCTTGACCAGGCCTCCACCCCAGGAAGCAGCCTGTGACAGCTGACTAACACCCAGGTACCTATTTTACTGCTAGGTAACAGGGGCATAGGGTGAAAGAAACTCTGCCCATTGTTTCTCGCCGGCACCTGGGATCGAACCCAGGACCACAGGATCACAAGTCCAGCGTGCTGTCCGCTCAGCCGACCGGCTCCCCGGTTGGCCTTCCATATACGATGAAGGCACACAAACATTCCCACCAAAACAGAGATGCAGAACCAGATTGGTTTAACAGAAACTGTGAGAAGGCCAGAGAGGAAAAGACAAGAAAATGGGTTCAATATAGGAAGAGGCCTAACCCACAAACATACCAGCACTACAAGCAAGCAAGAAACAATTACACAACAGTGAGGAAAGAGGCAGAAAGGAACTTTGAGAAAGGTATTGCAGACAAATGTAAAACTGACCTAGGCCTTTTCTATAAATTCATTAAAAGCAAGCTGCATGTAAAGGATAAAATCCAGAGATTGAGAACAGGGAACAGGACTACTGAGAATGAAAAAGAAATGTGTAAAATGCTAAATGAACGGCTCCAAAGTGTATTTGTACAAAATGAGGATTTCATAGAACCGGACCTAATACCAATTCCAGAGCAAGCCATAGAATACATACAGGTCTCTCAAGACAAAGTGGAAAAAGTATTCGTGGGACTAGGAAGAAATAAAGCAGTTGGACCTGATGGAGTTTCACCTTGGATGCTGCGAGAATGTGCAACTGAGCTGAGCATTCCACTCCCATTAATATTCCAGACATCCTTGTGCACAGGAATCTTAGCAGATATATATAGAAAAAGCCAAACATAGCACTACTCTATAAAAATGGTAATCGAGAGGAACCTCAAAATTATAGACCTGCATCATTAACAAGCGTGGTAGTCAAAACACTAGAAACAGTTGTTAAAGCCAAATGGATTGAATACTTAAGAGAGTAATGACATAATAATTCATAACAGTATTTCGAACAGGAAGATCCTGTGTAAAAAATCTATTTAGTTTTTATGATAGAGCCACAGAGATACTACGGGAAAGAGGTGGTTGGGTTGACTGTGTATCTGGACTTGAAAAAAGGCTTCTGACAAGAGGCTGTTCTGGAAACTGGAACATGCTGGAAGAGTGACAGGCAAACTTCTAACATGGATAAAAAACTTTCTAACTAACAGACAGATGAGGGCAGTAAACAGAAACAATGAATCTGACTGGAGGAGTGTTACTAGTGGAGTACCACAAAGTTCAGTTCTTGCACCAGTAATGTTCATTGTCTACATAAACGATCTACCAGAGGGAATAAAATTATTTGAACATGTTTGCGGATGATGCCAAGATATTGGGGAAGATAGGAGGCGCAGACAATTCTAGTGCCCTTCAAATTGATCACCACAAACAAAATTCTAACAGGAATCGCCCAAATTGACAAGAAGGAATTCCTGAAACCAGGAACATCACGAACAAGACAACAAAGTTTCAAGCTAAGGAAACAGAGGAGCCAAAAAAACATTAGAAAGTTTTCTTTTGCAAACAGGGGTAGACGGTTGGAACAATATAAGTGTGAAGGTGGTAGAAGCCAAAACCGTCAGTAGTTTCAAAGCATTATGCAACAAAGAGTGCAGGGAAGACGGGACACCACAAGCGTAGCTTCCATCCTGTAAAAACACCCCAACAAATGGGGGGGGGAACAAGACTGATAAAATCAGTGTACTCCTACTGGGGATACTTAAAATTAAACCGACATTACAAAATATGTCCATTCAAGCACATTAGTTGACTTGTAGAAGTGAGCACACCTTTCCTAACATGGTTACTTGCCCCCCACTTCCAAACTCTCTATAAGAACCATCTATGCAAACCATGTCAGTCAGTCTCATGACCTATAACCCATGATGAAAGCACATTCATACACAGATGGCATGGATGACATTACCCCTTGACTAAAATTGTCCAGGGTGGGGAAAAAAATATACTTTTATAATTCTAATACAAATATAAAATACTTACCAGGTATACATCACATATCTGATACCACCAAAGATTGTACAAAGATGTAGTGGCTCTTGGGAAGTTGAATTCTTCAAAGGCTGTGTTGCACTCTTTCACAGCGTATGCCAGCTGACTTAACATCCATCTGTCCACTATACTCAGACTTGCTCTCTGTTACAAGTATAATATCATAATTAAATTACCCGTACTTTTTAAATTCTACAATTACATTTATTTTATCCATACAAACCTAGTTTGTATGCTTGTATTACAGTACAGTAATGGGTAATTTTAACCAATTTTGAATTTAACAATTAAATGTATAACAAAATACTGTATATATATATATCATTATATATATATATATATATATATATATATATATATATATATATATATATATATATATATATATATATAAAATCTGCACTGTAAGAATACTACAACCAACAAATTGGTAACTATACCACTAATACACACAGAAATCACAATAACGTGATATTTAAAATGAACAAATCCACAAGGGCCGTGATGCGGGTTGGAACCTATGCGCTGGATGTTCCCAGACTCTCACTAGTCAACTGTATCACAACATGATAAAAGAATTGCAACCTGGAGTACTGCTGCCCCCACAAGTATCCCGAGGCTTCCACTGAAGCCTAACTGGGGTTTCACACACTTCCCCCCATACACTCGGGCTCTGTCAAACAAATAGTTCCACCTCTGACATCTAACAATTCACAACTAACAAACTTGTAACTATATCACCAATACACACAGATATCACAATAACGCGATATATAAAATGAACAAATCCACAAGGGCCTTGAGGGTTCGAACCTATGCATGGGGAAATTGTGTGAATCCCTGGTTAGGCTTCAGTAGAAGCCTCGGGATCCTCGTGGGGGCAGCAGCACTCCAGGTTGCAATTCTTTTACAATGTCGTAGTACAGTTGACTAGAGCGCGTCTGGGCGCAGTCAGCGCATAGGTTCAAACCTTCATCAACGCCCTTGTGAATTTGTATATATCACTAATATCACAGGTGAAAGCATACAAAAGAACTGTAAAAGCATTACGAGAACTGACAGCTTGGGAGGTTGAGGGACATATAGAATTCAGAATTAAGTACATGCATAGATGAAGTTATCTGTTGTGATAACTGAAAAAATATATAAAGAAAATCGATAAACATTCAAATATTGGAGCATCAAAGTTTATGATCAGGTGAATTCAGATTATTAACGTAAGATCTAATACAACTACAAAGCGAATGTTAAGTTGAAAATGAAAGTGAAGCATGTACAGTACTGCAAGTGACCAGACGCTGAAGTGTCAAGCTTTTACAAAATCAGGTTCCTCCAGCTAGGAACAGTCAATCAAGAACACTGATCCGTTGCTGGTTAGGATGTCACACCCTTCTTGCTCCTGGATTACTTTGGGTGAGGGAGAACTAGGCAGGAAAACTTGCATAGCATCCTTAAGGTAATGTCAGAGAATGCAGAGGACATGGTCATGGTGTTATCGAGTGTGCGTGCGCTTCTATACAGCTGTCTAATTTGCTTTTTTGCCTTCTATATTTGCTAAATTTTGAACAGGGGCATACATTAAAATAATAATCTTCTGCCACCTTTACTGTTATCCGGTCTCTGTAGTATCATCCTGGTATACCTGGAGCATACCTGGAGCTTGACTTGAGATAACTTGGTCCAACAGGCTGTTGCTTGGAGTGGTCCCATGACCCACATATCCACTACTACCTGGTTGGTCCGGCACTTCTTGCAAGGAGGAGGAATTCATTTGAATTATATAAATGAATTCTATATGAATTTAGTAAACATTCCAGTTTGGCAGCAAGATGCTACTTCTGGAAACTTTCCTTAAGACTACAGTACTCATAGCCCAGTTGATAGAGCTTCAGCCGAACACGAGTGGGGTCCACAGTTTGTGACTCCTACAGCCCAGGTGAATGGTACGTTTTTATTTATCAGAGATTCAGTGACTGGCTGGAGTTTTAGGATGGTCACATCATTTACCACTTCTGTGGGTGGTGTGACCATGGGGAACAATTTGGCTTCTCAAATATTTACCAGGTATGTAACAGTTGCCCTTTCAGAGAGAGCACTCTTGTGTATCCATACCTGGTTGATACCTGGTTGATGGGGTTCTGGGAGTTCTTCTACTCCCCAAGCCCGGCCCGAGGCCAGGCTCGACTTGTGAGAGTTTGATCCACCAGGCTGTTGCTTGGAGCGGCCCGCAGAGCCACATACCCACCACAGCCCGGCTGATCCGGGACTTCTCTTAGGAAACAGTCCAGTTTTCTCTTGAAGATGTCCACGGTTGTTCCGGCAATATTTCTTATAGTCGCTGGGAGGACGTTGAACAACCGCGGACCTCTGATGTTTATACAGTGTTCTCTGATTGTGCCTATGGCACCTCTGCTCTTCACTGGATCAATCTTGCATTTTCTTCCATATCGTTCACTCCAGTACGTTGTTATTTTACTGTGTAGATTTGGGACCTGGCCCTCCAGTATTTTCCACGTGTATATTATTTGGTATCTCTCTCGTCTCCTTTCTAGAGAGTACATTTGGAGAGCTTTGAGACGATCCCAATAATTTAGGTGTTTTATCTCGTCTATGCGTGCCGTATATGTTCTCTGTATTCCCTCTATTTCAGCAATCTCTCCTGCTCTGAAGGGGGAAGTGAGTACTGAGCAGTATTCGAGACGGGACAACACAAGTGACTTGAAGAGTACAACCATTGTGATGGGATCCCTGGATTTGAAAGTTCTCGTAATCCATCCGATCATTTTTCTGGCTGATGCGATATTTGCTTGGTTATGCTCCCTAAACGTTAGATCGTCGGACATCATTATTCCCAATCCTTGACATGCTGTTTTTCTACTATGGGAAGATTTGATTGTGTTTGTACCCTCTATTATGTTTCAGATCCTCATTTTTGCCGTACCTGAGTACCTGAAATTTATCACTGTTAAACATCATATTATTTTCTGCTGCCCAATCGAAAACTTTGTTGACATCTGTTTGTAGTTTTTCAATGTCTTCAGCAGAGGTAATTTTCATGCTGATTTTTGTGTCATCTGCGAAGGATGACACGAAGCTGTGACGTGTATTTTTGTCTATATCAGATATGAGAATAAGGAACAGTAGCGGTGCAAGGACTGTACCTTGAGGTACAGAGCTTTAACATCGCTTGGACTCGATTTTATCTGATTGACTGTTACTCTTTGTGTTCTGTTCGACAGGAAATTGAGTATCCAGCGTCCTACTTTTCCAGTTATTCCCATTGACCTCATTTTGTGAGCTATCACCCCATGGTCACATTTGTCGAAAGCCTTTGCAAAGTCTGTGTATACAACATCTGCATTTTGCTTTTCTTCTAGGGCTTCTGTGATTTGTCATAGTGGTTGAGTAACTGTGACAGACAGGATCTTCCCGCTCTAAATCCATGTTGTCCTGGATTGTGCAATTCATTGTTTTCCATAAAACTAGAAATTTGATTCCTAATCACTCTTTCAAACACTTTTATTATGTGTGATGTTAGTGCAACTGGCCTATAATTTTTTGCCAAGGCTTTACTCCCCCCCTTGTGCAACGGAGCTATATCTGCAGATTTAAGTGCTGCTGGTATCTCCCCTGTATCCAGGCTCTTTCTCCATATTACGCTGAGTGCTCTCGCTACTGGTACTTTACATTTCTTTATGAATATTGAATTCCATGAGTCAGGCCCAGGGGCTGAGTGCATGGGCATATTGTCAATTTCTCTTTCAAAGTCTTCCGAGTTTGTGGTAATATCCGTTATATTATCTGCAGCTTGAATGTCATTCATAAAGAAGCTGTCTGGGTCATCAACTTTCATGTTGTTAATTGGTGTGCTAAACATAGCCTCATACTGGCTTCTTAGAATTTCACTAATCTCTTTGTTGTCCTCTGTGTACGTACCTTCATTTGTAATTAACGGTCCAATACTGGTCGAGGTTTTGGATTTTGATTTAGCGTATGTGAAAAAATATTTCGGATTTTTCCTTATCTCTTGTATAGCTCTCTGTTCCAATTCCATTTCCTCAGACTCATATGATCGCTTCAACGTTTGTTCGATTTCTTCGATCTCCCTGCTTAGGCTTATTTTCCTTGCTTGTGATAGTTGTCTGCCGAAGCATTTCCGTAATTTTTTTCCTTCTCCTGTACAGTCGTCTGCGTTCTCTTTCTAGAGTGTTCCTCTTTCTGCCCCTCCTCGGCACGTGCTTCAAGCAGACCTTGTAAGCTTCAGCTGTCAGTTGAGCTATTCCCTGTGTGGGAGTTTTGTCGCTTAAGACCGTCTCCCATTGAATGGTTGAAAGGTCTACATTTATTTTTTCCCAGTCAATCCTCTTATTGTTGAAATTGAATTGATTGAATATTCCTTCTCGCTTGTTGGGTCTCTTAGATCTACTACCGTTATTTATGCTAGTTCGCACTTCAATGAGCTTATGGTCTGAGTATGAAGTATCTGAGATTGTTATGTCTCTGATTAGTTCATCATTGTTTGTGAATAACAAGTCTAGTGTGTTTTCGTTCCTAGTTGGTTCTGTAATCTGTTGATTGAGCGAGAATTTGTCACAGAATCTCAAAAGTTCTCTGACCTGTGGCTGGTTATTTCCCGGGTCATTCCCTGCTATGATATTTGTGTTTGCCATTCTCCATCTTAGACTCGGTAAATTGAAATCTCCAAGGAAGATAATATCTGGAGCTGGGTTTGCTAGGTCATCAAGTATGTTCTCTATTTTGTGCATCTGCTCTGTGAATTCCTCAACCGTTGTATCTGGCGGTTTATATATTAAATAATAATTAGTTTAGTTTCTCTACCTTAATTCCAAGTACCTCTACCACCTCATTAGTTGAGTTTAGTAGTTCTGTGCATACCAGGTCCTCTTTAATATACAGACCTACTCCTCCATTTGACCTAGTTTTTCTATCACATCTGTATAAATTATAATTTGGAATCCAGATTTCACCATCCATGTAATCTTTTGTATGAGTTTCCGTGAATGCCCCAAATATGGAGTTTGACTCTAATAGGAGACCATTTATGAACTTGACTTTATTTCTTGACTTTGGCTTTAGACCTTGAATGTTTGCAAAAATGAATGATTGTCCATATTTGTGTCACTTCTGGAAGGTTTTGGTGGTCTCCCCCCTCTCTACCCTGACCCAGGGTGTGTTGTTGTGGCAATGGTTTGTCCAGTTTTGGAAGTGATATTGGGGAGTGTGGTAGTCTCTGTGTAGTTGGGGGTGTAGTATGTGTGGGCTTGATGACGAAATGTAGTCCAGTCTCGGGCATTTCCCCCTCTCCATCCGTACTCCTGCCACGTTTCTGCCTGTCTGTTTCTCCCTCTGTTTCTGCCTGCCTCTAAAAAATGTTCAGGGCTATTATATTGGACTTCCTCTCTTATATAGCGCTGTGTACCTCTGACGTGGAAATCGGGGCAATGAAGATCGTAGCATTTCCTCTCATTAACTGAGAGTTTGCATAGCTTAGGGTGAAAATATCTACACTCAGTATCAAAACGACATCTGCCTTTCCCTAACCAGTTCCGGCATTTCCGTGGGTGCATGAATGAGCATTCCGTGCCTCTGGGCCCATATCTGCACTGTCCTTTTGCATAATACCTGCAAATATTTTCATCTGTGATTGCATTATTCTTGTTTGTATCCGTGTACGACTTGGCTACCTCTGTGATTTTGTTCCAACTTTCTCGTTTCTGCATTTATTCTCGGTATTACCTTATCTTTCGCCTTGTTGCTTTCGTCTTTCTCATTCGTCTCATTTTTTATCTCCTTATTCATATCACCAGTTTTCTCTACAATATTGCCTTCATTTTTGTGTACCTCGACGCTATGTCCTTCTACATCCCTNCACACACACACACACACACTTGAGTTGTGATGGTTGTCAAGGCTGTGAGTCTTGGTTGGTTGTCAGGTCATCAAGCTTGTGAGGCATTGTGGTTGTGGGTTGTCATGCTGTGAGTCGTCGTGGTTGTCATTCGTGCTGTTAGTCTTTGTTGTCAGTCATCTCACCGAGATGTTGTGGTTATCAGTCATAACACCGTGAGTTATGGTGGCTGTCAGTCGCCACACTATTAGTCAAGATGGTTGTCAATCACCATACTATTAGTCAAGATGGTTGTCAATCACCATACTGTTAGTCAAGGTGGTTGTCAATCACCACACTGTACTCACCTAGTTATGCTTACTGGGGTTGAGCTCTGGCTCTTTGGTCCTGCCTCTCAACTGTCAATCAACTGATGAGAGTCGTGGTGGGGGGGATATCACCTGTCACACCGAGCCATGGTGGTTGTCAGTCGCCACAAGTACCAGTACTCTGAATTACCAGGATTCAGTCGTCACCCTGAGTTGTTATGGTTTTCAGCTGTCACACTACAATTCAGTGTGGTGGTTTCACCCATCACACTATTGAGACCTGGTGGTTGTCCCTTGCCATGACATGACATGACTGTCATGTCATGACATGTTTCCCTGTCATGACTGACATCATGAGGAAAAAAACAAAAAAGTGTAAAACATCGAGACATTTTCTTTTTATAATCAGCTAATGTAATCATCTAATTATAATCATCTAATTACAATCATCTAATTAATTATATTGGTTCTGTACAAATGTCTAGCAAAATAATTTGTTCAAATGGATTCTGCAAACTTGATCATACTCACCAAATTTTAGTAAGTGTTAGAACTTATCCTGAAAACTTGACAAATTATAATATTTAAAATAAATGCTATTATTTTCTTAGTACTAATGTACAAGTTTATATAATCATCTAAATGTTATTTTGTTACTTCTGCACTAGTAATTTATTATTTATTTATTTATTTATTTATTTATTTATTTATTTATACAAGACGTTACATTGAGTTTATGAGAATACATAGCATGATGTGTTTACATTCTTGTAAAGCCACTAGTACGCACAGCATTTCGGGCATAATAGCTTAAAGGTGAACAAAGTTTGAGAGCTCACCATTACTTGTGTTTACAGTGTTATATGGGTACCCAGTGGTGGTAGCGAGTCAGCAGCAGCAGCAGCAGCTCCACCAACCACCACCACCTCCCCACCCACATTGTTATGGCAAGAGAAAAAAGAAAAAATACCAGCGTCGACGTCATGCAGATGCCTCAACTGGAGTAAGGAACTTCATATTTTTTGTATAACGTTTGTACTAAACATCAATAATTCTTATATTACCTGCTTAGGAAATTAAATTTCTGCGAGACAGTTTTCACAGTTTTTGCTAACTTTTCAGTTATGTTCTATTCTGCCAAAAACATACTGGCTTACTAGAATAATTCTGGCAAAAAACAATTGCTGTAAAGAGAAATAATATGTTCAAGCCTTGTATGCTTTCTTTGGCTACATTGATAAATTGACAAATAATTAACCAGTTTTCATAAGTTTAGAAGTTTTAGAAGTTTTAGTCTTCTTGTGTGTTGCTAATTAGTATTTTCGACTATAATTTATTGTAATAATAATAATAGTTTATTATTATTATTGCTTGGCTTGGCAAGTTTGCAGTTATTGAGAGAGAGCTTGATCATCTGTAGTGTGATGTACATTATATGTTAGCTTGTAGGCTGTAGGCAACTATGGGCGGGTTCCTCGTGTAGTTCTCATGAAAAGCAGGCCAAAGTACTGGCTATGAGTATAGATCATCATTCAGAATTATCTATAAAGAATCAATTCATAAGCAAAAGTTGGATAATAATTATTATTGTGATATCATATGGCTATTGTTCGTGATATTCTTTTTGGAAGTATGAGTACTTGAATAATCTTTAAAATGCTCATTGAGTCACTTTTCAAATAACTGTGAAGCATATGCATACTGTGTATTAAATGCCTCCTTGTTGATTCCTCATTAAAACCTTATTAATATTTTATACTATATTATGCACAGTTACAGAATTGTTTTCATTTATTACAGGAGAGTTACTTGGATCCCCAGTTATATACTGGTGAGCCATTTGTAGCAACACCAGGTGGCTATGTGGTACCTATAGAGGCAGCTGCATCTGTTTGCCAGGTTCATGGCCTTCAGTATGTAACCCCAGCCTTCCACCAGCACCTTCCTGATGAAGGTTTTGTATCTGTCCAACACTCTCCCTACCTCCCTGAAGTGGCCCCAGAACCACCACCTGTAGAGGTACAGCAGTCTGAAGATGCCAGCCAAGAAGATGCATCCAAGACAGTCTTCAGTGATTTACAGGATAGGGAGCGACGGCAAATAGAAGAAATATTGCATGAACGTGCAAAAGCAGACAAGTCAGATTCCACTGAATCTTCAGATTCGGGGGTATCCGAGTCAGAAGAGGTAGCTGCAACTGAGCTTTCTTGCGATGAACTGGAGACTTGTAAGAAGCAGACCTCTCAGGCAACAAATCCAAATGTGGGTGATAGTACAGAAGAGCACACTGATGTAAGTGCCAGTACACTACCATATAGTGCAGAAGAGCACATTGATGTAAATGCCAGTACACTACCATATAGTACAGAAGAGCACACTGATGCAAATGCCAGTACACTACCATATAGTACGGAAGCGCACACTGATGCAAATGCCATTACACTGCCATGTCAAGTAGGAATATCAACAAATGGGTTAGAAAGACTAACACCAGAAACTGCATCTCATGGAGGTATTTTTGAGTGCACTGTTCAAGAAGCTGGTAATGGTGAATTTCATAATGCTCAACTTCATGTTACTGATGGAAATTCATTAATAAATGTAGACTCTAGTGAATATGGCAAAGAATCACTTATAAAACCGATACACAAGACTTATTATGCACAGAAGTTCAACAAGAAGTTTTGTTTGATGGTTCCTGCTCATCTGAAAGTCAAGTAAATAGTGATAAAGCTGATAGCCTGCAAAGAAGCTGTCAAGAAGTAATATCTTTATCAGTTGGTACAGACACTGATACTTGCAATCGTGTATCAGATGCAGGACAACTCAGTGCCGAACTTCAAACAAAAGGGGAATTTGAAGCTGTAGCCGAGTTATCGAATGAAAACCAAGTACAACATGACAAAGTTCCTGAGAATGAAACCAATTACTTACAGCCTTGTGCAACTAATGTTGGCAAAGAATTTGCAAGTATTGATGAATCTACTGTAGACACATTTGTTGATATTACTGACATACAAGAAGTTAAAGAATTTGAAAGAAACATTTCAGAAAGTGTTTTAGAAATAAAGTCAGATGACTCATTTACTACAGTGGTGAATGAAAGTAACAATCTCCCAACCACAACCACAATACATGAAAAATCTGAAAGTTACGCAAATGTTTTAAGTGAACAATTAGCAGAATGTGTCCCTCCTCATGAACACTCCAAGAAAGAAGTACCATCAAGTAATGAAGACATTAATATTGATGCTCAGTGTTATCAGAAAGAAATACAGGCTCAAAATGTCTCTTTAATTTCTGATGGTCAGACAGATGCCACTGTTTGCCAAAAAATAAAATGTACTTTAAATAATGGAGGTACTGCTGAAAATAGTATAAATCATAAAAGTTTTAAAGATCTGAAAGTCACAGAAGCTGTCAAGAGGTGGATCAGAGACGTAACTCCAGAAAAAGCATTTACTTTGTCTAAGGAAATTCAGACTCTCCTGCTAGCAGAACAAGACATTTTGGGGGAAATGGATACAGAAGATGAGTATATTGAAGATGGGATCTCAGCTGATAATAAATCCATCATTGTCATGGAGTCAAAAAACGTGAAAGGCAACCCTTTCGTTGCAGCATCCAGTGAAGCCCCTGTTTTGGGAATGGATAGCTGCAGCAAAAGGGTTGCTGTACTGAATAGGATACAGGGTACCACTCCCGATTCTTTGGAAGAATATGATGGTGCTAGTACCATCAGCAATCTCAGCTATGATCACTTGTATTCAGAGGCATCATCTAGCCATCCTGCCTCAATCGGCCATAGCTTTGATGATGATGAAGGGGATAGGCTTATAGAAAATCCAGATATGTATAATCCCTCTGCATACACAAAGTATTATCAACTGGGTGTAGAACTGGATGACACACTTATTCCAGTATCACCTGTTAATGATCAAAGGTCAAGTGGGTCCACTCTCATTGCTCAAGACAAGTCGGATAACATTAGCGAGTGTGGATCCGAGGATGTGGAAACTATACCACATAAATATGATGTAGTGGCTCTTCACTCAGATACCTCTCCCATGTCCCTGGCTACTGAGATACTCAAAGCAGAAAAATTACTGAACAATATGGCTCACATAGCAGGTGTCCAGCAAGATATGGCAATGGCAGAGCAGCACTTTGGTAACCCAGATATTTACCTGAAGCATTATAATGCTGCAGCACGTGGTGAAGTGGGTGACAGTGGCGTGCAATCAGAAGAGAGCAGTGATGAAACAGAGGCTTGTAGTAATATCAGCAGCAGCGGTGTTGGGTCATCACTGACCTCCACACCAGCAATTTCTCCAGCTCACCAACTTTCTGGCAGACCTCCTCTTCAGTCATACCCACTACAAAATGTATCTGTTAGAGAAGGGCCAGTTCCATGCAAGACAGTATGCTGTGCTGTTATGTGAGCAACTTAACTACATAGTGTAGGTTCTGCTCCATCTTGTTAACCCTGTGGCGTGGAAGGCAGGCAAAGGGGGCATCTCCCCCTGCCCCCGCCCGCTCGTGCCTTACAGGGAGAGACTTCTGGGCGGGGAACTGCCCAGACACCAAGGGTACAACGCTTAAACTGCTGTGAACTGTGGTCCTTTGGGATTACATGCTCACCTATTTAATTTGTAAGTGCACATGGCTGACTAAAACAGTCTGTGCAAATGTGTGTACGTTGGATGCAATACGAGTAGCAAGTCAGTGCAAGGTTGCTGTAGGATAGTGTCCGTAAGTCACACAAGAACTGTGCTTTTGGTGCTGTGGCCATTTGAGCCAAAAAGCCGTATGGCCTAACTTGGATTGCACTGCACTTTGATTCTGCAGGCTTGTAAGGGTCGTTATCCACAGTCTTAGAACTTTGTGCACCTTCAACAGGTGTAGAAATTGTTGTTGTCAGACAGTGGATGGTTTCCCTCTCAGGTTTGTGGGTATGAGCTCGACAAAGTCACATCACCCAGAATCGCTTCATTCTCATGCAATGTCATTGTGATAGGCATAGTGAACCCTATAGATAGCCGTTATTTATTTTTAGACATGTGATGTTTTAGTCGTTATTGTAGAGATGTTATACCCCTGTGCATTTACATGTCATTTGGGTAGTGTTGATGGTAGGTAGCATTTTTGGCTGCTGAGATGAGTGTAGGTGTAGGTAGGCCCGGTGCCTCAAGAAGGTGCTTAGGATTGGACAACACAGAACTGTATTTATCATTTAATAAGAATGTTGAATCTTAAATTTAAAATACATATTGCATCATTCTTCCTCTACAGACATATGTACTGTACCTTATTTATGATAACAGCAAAAATATTAGGAATATTATTATTGTAATATCAAAATTCATAAAACTGTGTTTCTAAAGCCTAATCATCAAGCATCCTACCATTTTGTTGACACAGCTGTATGTTGAGACAGCAACTCTCCACATCACTCTAGATGCCTCCTTCGTTGCAATTGTTGGATGTCGACAGAGACCCATTGCTGTTTAAGTTAATTTGCTTAGCACACAGCAATAGTTTGACTATGCATGTCACTTCATCTACTGCGGTTATGATTTAAAGAGTAATGCTTTAACAAATAATCTCCCATAAGGTAGAGAAGAATGTGCTTAATTGTTAAACAATGAATTGCGAGAAATGGGTGTTCTTGTACGACAGTGAGTTTGAGTTGTTGTTTGTTATAGCTTATATACAATGGAACTAAAGTTGACCTATTTTTGCTGATGCCTGTTTCCAGGTTTTTACCTCTTGTTGTAACGTAAATGAATTGCTGACCAAATGCACTCTCTTTTTGCATAACTTCAGCCGTTGTAAGCAATGGACATTGATCCTGATGCCTCTGTGACTTAAAAAGACTGTGGCAGCTTGACTGAAGTACCTTGGCTGTGTTAAACATGTTATTTCATAATTACAGATCATTATTTCCTTTATTTTCACAGAAATAAACCAGAGATCAACAGTGTCGTTTGTCAATATCCACTAATGCCATACAACTTAATATTCCATAGATATGACTGGTTGCATCCTCTATGGTTATTTGCCAAGGCTGTTGGATTGTTGTTTTCTTTTTGTAAATATAGAATCAATAAAATTTGTTGTATTTAAATGAAGTTCAATAATCCTTGAAAAGGTTAAACAGCAGTAATTTTTTAGGGATAACCAGTAAGATGCTTAATCCAGACAGTTTGTTCAGTTTCTTATGTATAATAATTGAGTGTTCATCTTTTGTCAGCTGTGAAGTACTAATGAACTTCATCTGAGAGGTTGATTGTATATGTTCTGCCACTATGCTATTACTTACTTTGTACTCTTTATGAATGACTTATATCTGCCACTTTTTTCAAGTACATTTTGTCCAACTCATGGCATCATAATATTTCCCAGACTGTTTTCCGGCTAAATATGCTGTATAGTATCTCTATGAAAAAATTAGCATGGCATACAATAATATACTATCTATCTTGAAATTACCTTTTCATGATCCACATATAATAATGAATTCATCTCAAAGTTATTCCTTCAAAATTTAAAGAAAACTTCTGTTACCTCTCTTCCTTTCTGAAATCTCCATTTGTGGGTGTTGATATCCTAAACACATTTATTTTAATGTTAAAATTATTTTATTTGTTTTTGTAAACTTTGTAAAAATCAAGATATTATAGTATAATATAAATCGACACAACATGGATTTGTTAAAAACTGATCCTGCCCTACAAATTTACTCACATTTTTGAAAAAGGTAACCAGCTACTCAGACAAAGGCCTTCCAGTGGATGTAGTAGACATGGTTTTTGCTAAAGCTTTTGATAAGGTACCACATGAATGATTGGCAAGGAAATTACAGGCCCATGGAATAAATGATAAAATATTAGAATGGATAAATCAATGGTTGAAGGAAAGAAAACAAAGGGCCGTGCTAAATGGAAAAGAATCGGAATAGAAAAATGTGTGAAGTGGGTTACCACAAGGGTCCATTTTAGGACTACACTTTTTGTCATATACATCAATGACATAGACGAGAATATTACAAACCACATCTTCAAATCTGCAGGTGACACAAAGATTTATGGTAATGTGGGAAATGATAACGATATTGAAGCCTTACAAAGAGATCTACATGAAACCCTCAGATGGTCAGAAGATAGGCAAATGCTTTTTAATATCGACAAATGCAAGACCATGCATATGCGGCAAAACAACCCATGCCACGTCTATCAAATTAATAGCATTACATTACAGCAGATTGATGAAGAAAGGGACCTTGGAGTCAAGATTCACCACTCATTAAAAGTTGCACAACAGGTGAGTGCAGCAGTCAGAAAAGCTAACCAAACTCTTGAGATAATCAAGTATACTTTTTACTGTAAGGAAAAGAAGGTAAAGGTTCAACTGCATAAATCTCTGGTGCACCCCCACTTAGATTACTGTATCCAAGCATGAAGACCTCATTTTCAGAAGGACATAGCTGCTCTGGAGAAGGTGCAACACCAGGCAACAAAAGTTATTCCAGAGCTGTCATCTCTTGTATCAGGAACGCTTGAAGGCCACAGGGCTAACAACACTGAAAACCAGGTATGACTGGGTGGATCTCATTGAAACTTATTAAAATACTGAACACTTTAGAGGCTGTTGATCCAGATATTTTCTTCAGAAGGTTAGATGTAACACAAACATGGAGTAATGGTTTCAAGCTCAACAAGGCACAATGTAGGACTGAGAACAGGAGATGCTTTTTTCACCCACAGGGTTATTAACCCATTGAACCGCCTACCCGCCAAAGCCGTAAATGCCAAAACTTTGCTGAATTACAAAATATACCTGGAAAAAGATTATCAAGGCAAATCTGGGTAACCTTCAACAAGCCGCCGGCTTCCTGTCCTGGTCGACACTACTAGGGTTACTTCTTGTCCTCGTCGACACTACATCGTTTGCAATACTTTAGAGTATTGCAAATAAAACTAACATACACCACAAGAGAAATATATCTTTAACGTTCCTAAAGTCAGACTATATACCATATGTAAATAAAGAGTCCTATAAATTGTCAAATGGGCTCTCAAGCGTAAAAAAAAAAAATGCAGTACAGGACTACCTTTAAATCATTTAAGAGAGGGACAAAGAAGTATTTAAATTGTATTATGTAACTATTTAATATAGTTTTCAATCTTATTAAGCAAATCATGTTTGCTGTTAATATTTTACAGCTAACCATAATAATTGACAGCACTTTAAATATACTGTGTGGTACTATCAACCTTGAAAACTGTTAATTAGCTAAAATTTGTATATATTATTTTTATATAAACATTATGAATAAATATTTTTATATTAATCTTACTGAAGCAGTCAAAATGCTCGTTTATATTTGCCGCCAATTTTTCACTGTTTCACCAGCGCCACCTACACATAAACATAAAGAACTAAAATCATGGCTTCCGCCAGGTTTAAGACACCTTTATAGATTTTACCACTATATAAGCATCAGTAAAGGTGCCAGTCGTAAGTAATAGCTTTCTAGCCACTTTCCAACAGCCATTAACCCCTCAAAGGCCACACCTGCGACGGGGATGAAGTGTAATGAGGCTAAGTGTTAACGTCGCCAAGGCTGTGAGTAACTACAATGCTGACTTGGGACTCTTGGTTCAGCCTTAATGATGAGCGGACGTCTGGACACATGTTCTGGCTGTCTCTTCTGGACACCTGTTCTGGCTGTCTCTTCTGGACACCTGTTCTGGCTGTCTCTTCTGGACACCTGTTCTGGCTGTCTCTTCTGGACACATGTTCTGGCTGTCTCTTCTGGACACCTGTTCTGGCTGTCTCTTCTGGACACCTGTTCTGGCTGTCTCTTCTGGACACCTGTTCTGGCTGTCTCTTCTGGACACCTGTTCTGGCTGTCTCTTCTGGACACCTGTTCTGGCTGTCTCTTCTGGACACCTGTTCTGGCTGTCTCTTCTGGACACCTGTTCTGGCTGTCTCCACTGGACACCTGCCCTGACTCTCCTCTGGACACCTGCATACTCTACTACCACATGCACCTGTTCTTCCATATGCACTCTTTACCCCTACATGTACTCTGCATCCGCATATGTACTTTATCCCCCACATTTACTATGTACCACCACGAGCACACTGCTGTGCTAGGATCCAGGTAGTACAGGCGGGTTCGTTCTCGACGCACAATCGAGAATTCCGGGTTTGAATCCCGGGCGGGACAGAAATGGTTGGGCACATTTCCTTTCACCTAATGCATTTGTTCACCTAGCAGTGAGTAGGTACTCAGGAGTTAGTCAGCTTGTTGTGGGGTTGCATCCTGGGCGGGTCAGTAATTCGGCCTTGTGGGGGGGGGACCTAAATACAAGCCTAACGTGTATGAATACACCCTGGCTTCCTGTCCCCCGACACAACAATGGGTATAAACTGGATAAGTTTAGATTTTTTACTTTTGGCCACCTGGGCCAAGTCGTGTCCCTTTAATCCCCTTTGACATAAATATAGAAAAACGAGAACAACATATGAAAATGGGTTTATATACGCCATAGAAAACGGTCTAAGCGCGAGCGAAGCTTCGCTCAGGTAATGAAAATCGCCTGCGCCAAGTCGTGTCCCTCAGGAAAAGCAAAACGGACACGACTTGTCTCGTTTCCCACTACAAGGGGGAAAAACAAGTGTCGCTAGACAAATTTTAGTGAGACAAACTAGCAGTGAACCACAACCAGGTCCTAGTAGTATGCAGGCAAAACGTAGGAGAGAGTGTACCCCAGAGAAATCATCACTGACTGACGTATAATGGAAGTAACTTTTTGGCTTTCTTGGTCAAAAGACTTGGTACTAATATCTGAGGCTCTGGTAGGGAGGCCACTGTGTTTGTGTTCTCTCTAGCATTTGACCGAGTCGGTGGTAGAGCCAACCAGTTCTTCCTGGGAGGCCCTAAACACAACAGTAACACAGAGGAGAGGCACACCATGAAACAAATGTAAAAGTACATTAGTTGGGGATGGTCAACCTTCAGAATAAATATATGCACCAACAAGTTATCACAACATAGAAATCACAATAGCGTGATACATCAAATGAACAAATCCACAAGGGCCGTGACGAGGATTCGAACCTACGTTTGTGGTTTGTATCTCGGAGAGGCTGCAGGATCCAAGTAAGTTCAGTAGAACTTCTAGTTTCAACTTTATTAATTTTTCTTGACCATGTCGTAGCTCAGTCGATTAAGGCAGCGTCTGGGATGCTCTCGGACGTAGGTTCGAATCCTCGTCACGCCCTTGTGGATTTGTTCATTTAATACATCACGCTATTGTGATTTCTGTGTCTAATTTGGATTGTTGGGTTTCTTAGTCTGTTATTGCATATATTGTGTAGTGTAGTTACAAATACAAATATTTATTCAGGTAAAGTACATACATACAAGGTAAGATAGAAACGTTTATGGATTTATAGATAGCTAGTACATGCAATGCCTAAAGCCACTATTACGCAAAGCGTTTCGGGCAGTTGTCGAGAGGCCATCAACAGTTCTTGACTGACGAGCGATTGCTATTGCATTTTTTTTATTTATTTTATTTATTTAAATACAAGAAGGTACGTTGGGTTTATGAGAGTACATAACATTAAATGTTTTTACATTCGTGTAAAGCCACTAGAACGTTTCGGGCAGGTCCTTAATCTAATAGATAATTTTAAGTAGGTATAATTTCTAGGAAAATTTAAAACATGTTTACAGGTACATAGTAAGAAAATTTTACAAAGATTAGTAGGTACATTAATGTAAAATTTGAGGGTTATCAACAGGCACATTGTAGCATTATATGAGGATTATTTAAAGGTATAATGCAGTAAGATACGTGTTCAATATAACAATCATGATACAAGGTGATAGCAATGATTACAATGGTAAAGTTGTATGGCTTAGGTACATAAATTTGGGGATTGAGTAACACTAGATACAGCGCGAGTTTCAAGCACAAGGTAGGAAAGTATGAAGATAAAATTAGATACTTTTTGGCTTTATTTTTGAATAAGGCAAAAGTTGGACAACTTTTCAATTCGTTAGGGAGTGAGTTCCATGGACTGTTCCTTTATTTGCATTGAGTGTTTATACAGATTAAGTTTGACTGGGGATATCAAAGATATATTTTCTTCTGGTGTGGTGATTGTGGGTTCTATTACATACCTTGAGGATACCTTGAGGTGCTTCCGGGGCTTATCGTCCCCGCGGCCCGGTCATCTGTCCAGAATGAGTTTCAGAACAGGGTTTTGTAAGTGTAAATGGCACAAGAGAATGTGTGGACGGAGTTTATGTTTAGCATGTTTAGGGATTTAAACAAAGGGGGGGGGGGGGCTGAGCGTTGTCTGAAAGCAGAGTTGTTATTGTTCTGATAGCAGATTTTTGCTGGGTTGATGATGGGCTTGAGGTAGTTGCAGTGGTTGAACCCCATGCACAGATACCATATGTAAGATGGGGTTAGATTAACGCTAGATTCGATAAAATGTTACTGTTGTACCTGTTGTTCTGTTTGCAACAGTTACAATAGAATGTTGTATTTTGTTTGTGAATTAGATCTTGAAATTAACAACTCAAACATTCAAGCTGGGGATCATTATTGGTTCATTAGAGACTCGGTGTGTATTTGGTGAAGTGAAGGAGTGGCTGTTGGCCATGGAATTGACATTTCAGACGCGCAAATTTTAACCAATGGGGTGATTTAGATGAATGTCAACCAATCAGCGGCCGGGTTTGGTTGGCTGCTGGTTATAAAGGAACGATGAGGCAAAAACACTTCAGTGTGTTTTTACCTCACTTTTGGTATCCAGTTCCAGGTTCGTCTCTTGACGGATAGCTGCATGTGGAGGATCTCCTCCCTTGTTGCGTCCTCCCCCCCACCCCCACTCTTGCCCCTTGTGCGTCCCCCCCCCCACTCTTCTTACCCCCGTGTTGCGTCCCCCCCACTTACCCCTTGTTGCGTCCCCCCCCACTCTTCTTACCCCTTGTTGCGTCCCCCCCTCTTCTTAACCCTTGTTGCGTCCACCCCACTCTTCTTACCCTTGTTGCGTCCCCCCCTTGCCCTTGTTGCGTTACCCCCACTGTTGCCCCTTGTTGCGTCCCCCCACTCTGCCCCCCCTTGTTGCGTCCCCCCCCTCTTGCCTTGTGGGTCCCCCCCATTTGCCCCTTGGTTGCTCCCCCCACTCTTGCCCCTTGTTGCGCCCCCCCTTTGCCCCTTGTTGCGCCCCCCCCAATTTACCCCTTATTGCGTTCCCCCCTCTTTTCCCTGGTTCCTCGTACTGGAATTAGTGAAGTGTATGGAGGGAAATCTACCATTTCAGATTTTCCTCGGCGAATCAAAGGTTGGGTTAAGTGTGCATAATGCTTCGTGACACATTATAGTAGACCCAAACTGGCCTGTGACGCTCCTCCACCCCTACTTGTATCGTGCGAGAGGCTGGCCTTTAACCTTAAAAATTGTTAAATTTATATTACCCATTTCGGTAAGTGTACAGAGGGGTTAATAGTTTTTAAAACGTAAAACTACAAATTCAAAACTAAATAAAGTTCTAATAACATGACTGAATTCAGCAGGCTAGAGATGTAATTCTAGAATGGGTAACTAACACTTTCTCAATCAGAATGTTAATCTTTAGGATGTACATCCATAATAATCTATTTACCATCAACGCTAATTACATAACCGCCTGTCGTATGTTAAACGTAACTTTTAAAGATTTCAACGTAGTTGTAAAGTTCTCCAATATAACACATCCCAAATCCTTATCTTAACCCCTTCCCAGTGTTATATAGTCTTAATGGCTTGTTGGTTCCCCTTGATAATGCCCTCTAATATAACAAGTTAAGGGAATTATTCGTCCTGACCATTGGACCTGAACGATAGTTAACTTGACTAACGACGGTTCGTAGTGGTGAAATTCTCGGCGCCCATGGCGGGGGGGGGGGGGGGAAAGAGTCCAGACCAAAGTCAAAAGCTTGACAAACGCGTCCAAGTAAAATTCAGATGCTAGTCTAAAGACACTTCCCAACAGTGGATTGTTCTAGCACTCAAAACGTTGTACGTTGGTAATGTATAGTATAGCCATGCACGTAGACTGTGTTTGTTCCAGTTACTTAGGAGGACTATGTTAACACTTAGTCTGTTAAATGTAGACAGTTGATAAGCCATAAGCTGTTACTTTTGTGTAAAAAACGGTAAACTAAATGGCTGTTCTTAGCAGTCAAACTGTCGCTACAAGGTGCAGCATTAATGCTTCTTGTATAGTGTTTTTTTTTTCTCCCTTAGCAAGCGTACCTTAGGCCTCGACAAACTAGGCCTCCTGCCCGAAACGTTGCGCGTACTAGTGGCTTTACAAGATTGTAATTACCATATTATATATTCTCACATTCCCAATGTACCTTCTTGTATATGAATAAATAAATAAACTAGACACTATCCTGTGGTTGTGGCATTACTTTGGGCCTCGCTCCCAGTGACCTCGCTAGGTATATATGATGAATGACTTTGTCCTGTTTTGTTTGGCAGTGAACTAGTATCTGGAAGAAATTTGAACGCTGGCTCGACTCTAAGTGTTCTAAAATACATTTTGCAGGATTTATGTTCAAACCCATTCTTACTGGGCAACTAACAACGCAAGTAAATGACTTCTTTAGATGCCTATATTTCTCTATCCACAGAACTGCATACTATATTGCGACCAGTAGAGTAGTAATAAATCTCTGAACTGTTACTTCTTCAAATCATCAAAGCATAATTATAGATGGAATACAGTAATTAAATTTAATTTTAGGAAGATAATGGGGAGAGGGAAAGAAGTTTTGCAAGAAATTCTAGAAAGACAAATAATTTCTTTGACAACTTTAGAGGGGTGTACTTATGTTAATTAGTTCATTAAAATTTTGGAACAAAAGATGATGCACGCATGTTCCATCTGTTTAAATTATGAACTAAGATTTTTTACTTGAAGTTTTAATTTTGCTAAAATTAGCAAAGATGAGTCTGCCACAAATTACCTGGCAGCAAGAGTAACGTCAACCTCGTGAATTGTAGGTTACTGAAACTCCACCGACTTCAGTTTGTCGCTACCCACTGAGAGGCGCTGACCCGCATTTTGAGAATCCCTGGAGCACAAGTACAGGTGCTTGGGCTGTCACCCGAACGGAAAGTGTTTCGTGAACACTCCTGCTGGTCTCCTGCGTTGTTCCCTTATTGCTGACTCCATTAATCCCAGCAACATTTTTTTTCTTTCAAAGATCTCTTGTTCCTCTAGTCTATCTTGAGCTACAAGTTTTGCTTATGAAATTTTATAACCCCTGACCCCCACATGGTGAAAGATTAATTCCCCTACCGTTTTGAAAAACTTTTCCTTCAACATTTTCCTCCTCACTCCATTGTTTGTTCATTGTCGGCTGACGTAGTAGTGTTGGCTACTGTTTATCCAATTGAACCATATATGCCACCTACTCCTGGAGACTAGCATCTTCACGGAACTGTATGCAATTTTGTACACTATCAGCTGCATTTCCTGCATCAATGTTCCTATGTTGTAGGTGACTCGGTGCCCTAGTCTTTTAAGGCTTTGCATCCTGTGGTCAAAATTCAATACTAGTAGATATAAGATGGTCAGATTTTGCTGGGTGCCCAGCCATATTGGAATTTGAATAAACTTGCTACATAGCCTTCCCGGTTGGTGCCTTCTTTTGATAATTACTTCGAATGAACTTGCAGACACTGCTGCCAAGATGGTCATTCATTCCTGCAATTCTCATTCTTACTAGAAGCCAATATTAATAAATTCTTCGACTGGGCCATGGAAAATAACATATTCAACAGTGTTTTAGATACTTAGGTAAGGCAAACATGAGAAAGAAAACACACGGTACAAGACAGACTTAATCATACAGAGAAAACATTAACAGGTCTGCGTTTTATGACGTCTAATTCTTACTGAGCATACCCAAATAAACATAGCGTCAGCCAGAAAAGTGATAGGGGAGGATAGATTGAGAACATTTAAAATTCAAGGAAACCGCCCCCCCACAGCAATGCCAATACAATTTAAATACCTGGTTCTGTCCCGTCTAAGAGTATTGCTCAGTGCTCACTTTCCCATTCAGAGCAAGAGAGATTTCTGAAATAGAGGAATACAGAAGGCATGTACAACAGCCTGTCCTCCAAACACCAAAAAGTGATTCCGTGCAAAGGGAGCCGGTCGGCCGAGCGTACAGCACGCGGGACTTGTGATTCTGTGGTCCTGGGTTCGATCCCAGGCTCCGGCGAGAAACAATGGGCACAGTTTCTTTCACCCTATGCCCCTGTTACCTAGCAGTAAAATAGGTACCTGGGTGTTAGTCAGCTGTCACGGGCTGCTTCCTGGGGGTGGAGGCCTGGTCGAGGACCGGGCCGCGGGGACACTAAAAGCCCCGAAATCATCTCAAGATAACCTCAATGTAACCCGCCAAACCCCCGTTTATGAATGGAAAAAGTTTACACGCAACTCGCGATTGTTGACGTTCGAACACTTCCGGAACAAGTGCTTCACTGATGAATTTTGTTCGAACCACAACGCTATGAATGCTTCACCCACGTACTACAAATACAAATCATTGCCAACAGAACCTAAACACCTAATCTAACCTATGCCTATATATGTAGAATATGCTAATATACTTATAATATTAATTTATATTTGAGAAAATTCCAGTTTTGAATGAACATCGTGTTAAAAATTACGAATGTGTCTGTGGGGTCGACCGCTGGATGCAATGGACTTGAGTAAAGGATGGGTTGTATACAGCATGCATACAGAATAAACCACCTAAACTACTGGGACTGTCTCAAAGTTCTCAAGATGTACTTTCTGGAAAGGAGATGAGAGATCAAATACATACAAGAATATGCAAGGCCAGGTCTCAAATTTGCAGAGTGGAATATATACGAAAGGAAATGCAGAATGGAAACAGTGAAGAGTAGACGTGCCATAGGCACAGAGAACTGTCTGAACATCAGAGGCCCACAGCTGTTTAGTACTCTCCCAGCAAACATTACAAATATTACCAGAACAAAGGTAGACTTCCAATAACCAGTTAGATAAGTTCTTGCAAGAAGTGTAGAACCAACCGGGCTGTAGTGGATATGTGGGCCTATGGGCAGCTGCAAGCAACAGCCTGTAAGACCAAGTTATCAAGTCAAGCCTGGCCCCAGTCCGGACTCTGGGAGCAGAACTACTCCCGAGAATTTCTCCAGGTAAGATTCGTTATTCGGATTTCTACCCATTCAAGCTGCAAACTTCAATTGTTAGTAGGGTCATTGATCTGATGTTAGTTAATAAACAGCATGCTCTTATAAGTGACCTTTACCCTTGGCCTTCCTACTACCACTTTAAATTAATAGGCAATGGTAAACCTAGCATATGAATCACACCCACCTAACTTATGGTCACTTAATGGTACAGTCCTGCTCTTTTGTCCAAATTGCAATGTACCACTTAATCATGCACCTCCTTGTAGATTGCCCTGAGTTTTCAGGATGAAGTGTCTTGTTTTCCAAATGTCTCTAGGGTTATTTGTCCCTGGATGAATTTGATACCGTCGATATCATTCGCCTTATGTCTATCTGTTCTCGTACTGGCATCTTGGGTGATATTTGGTACCTTTTGAATATACACACACAAATGGTGCTACATGGTTTTCTTGGTTTGGTGCTACCTTTTGATATTCACTTACCTACTGCATACTCCTCTAGTGAACAATGTGTTACACATGTATACCTTTTATTTTGTATTGCAGAAATATGGTGATAAGCCCCAAAACAACAAGCATGTTCAAGTAGTATATTTGATCTTTATGACTTACAATTATAAGAACCAGAATGGATCCCACTGAGTACAAATCTATCATCAATGAAGCACAACAGAAGTAAGGAGACTTATTTAGTTCACCAGTCACTGAACACAATTATGTTGATCCTTGCATGAAAAATACATAATATACCTGAACCAACAAAGCAACTTTTCAAAATCTATATGTAGATTCGTGTTCTCCCATTATGAATTATGCAGCACGTACTTAAAAGAGCATTAATGAGTATCCCTGAAGCAGGAGTATGCAATAAAAAACATATTGGTACCACTTGAATATTGACCTTAGTTTCATTCACTGCAACCACAGCAAAGCCCTTACATTTTATGGTATCTAGGTCACATTTTCTTCTGTAAAAACATCCACCACAGAGGATATTTCATCCAAGATTGTATACATGTATTTATGTAAATTCTATACTTGTCGAGCATTACATTACAGTAACAGATATGCAGAAGCCATTTCATAATAAGGAGAGAATTCTCCCACACTCTTGTCTATATACATAAATACAGATTAAAAAATATAAAGGAACAAGACAAAAATCACAATTAAATGGCAGAGATAAAACGTTCAAATGACGACAAACTTGAAAATTATTTGAACAGTTACATCACAGGCTGTATGTGAAGACACGATGGTACTCTGTAAAACTAGAGTCAATATATACAGCACGATATGGTGACTTCCAGCCCCTCAACATGAAATGGCAAGTAATACTGCAAAAAAAAAAAAAAAATTATAAACTCATTTAGAAAAATTCAGATTTGCTAGTCAATAAATGTTATGCTGTACATTATTTCCATTCAGATAAAAATTATACAGTACACAGCCACATACAGCATCTTGCAAGTTTGTGCTACATCTGTATGCTGCTGGGTGGAGATCTCTGCCACAATTCCATAAAATAAAATAAAATAAAATAAATTAGGAACTCGCTAACCACTTGCATTTGTGAGCAGCAGCAATTCATGATTGTAATGGCTTGTTTATTACACATTTCCCCAGTGAAGACCGAGCCAAATATATAGCATTGTTGCTAAAATCTACACTGCATCTGGTCTTAAATGACTATCTGCCAAAGCAGCCCATTGTAATGTTATCTGCTACTATCACAGGTTGGTATTCTCTTCAAAGAGAAAAGTTGGTTTCAGTTGGATCACAATAGTGACCACTCAACAGTATGACTAATGTTACATATGCCCAAACTAAACCTGCTTCACAAGACATACTTTCAAGAAAATTTAAACCAAGCCGTAAAATGTGATAATTTGACAAATGCAGCTTAGATATCTAAAATTTTTCTCATGGGTAGAATTTTATGTAAATATGGCATTTATTTATTCACTAATCTTTAACAACACATTTACAAACATAACTGTGGAAATATATTCAAAGACATTATTTTGTAGTTTCACTATTTGCAAATTACATAAATTAACTAATGTCTAACAGAATTTTACATGAACATTAAATAAGAACCACCATTCTTCCTTGTCTTCCCATATCGTCTTTTTTTTTTTTACCATTATTCTTTCATTACTAAAATACTGATATAGATCCCGTGGCACAGTAACACTGGAAATACACACAAAAGACTAAAAAAAACACTGTGGTTATAAAATTCTGAGGATATTTTCATAAAACAGCCTTAATAATCTGCCATTAAGATCCAAGAAATTTAATGTTTATCGAATCTACCTGCTCACACCACAAACACATGAGTTTTTGCATATAAATAATGTTACTAAATATATTTGATTATAACTCAAAGCTTATAACCTCCATTTAAAATGTTTAAAAAAATATTAAGTCTTCCCTAAATACTGAGATAGCTGCATTGAAGCACAGTGACGTGCAGTCATGGCCCCTCTGTGCATAACACATATACGGCTCCTGTCTTCTGCACCTGTACAGAGCTCGTCGACCCTTATTATTCTCGTCTTTTTGACTGAAAATATAAGGTGAACCAATAAGCTATACTTATACCATTTATTATTGGTAGATTTGATTCAAACCCATAGTAATTTCCAGGTGAATCCAGGGTAGTCTTACTGTATCACAAAACAATAGCTTTTGAAGACTTCGCATAGAAGGCCTACGACCTGCCCACAGTATATTTCCTGCACGAGTCATTAACACAATTGTAATATATAATTGCATAAACTGGTTACAGAGTCAATTGCATTATCTTGAAACTCCACTACCTTAAATTGTCATGTGTGAAATTATTGCATATGAATACTGTATCTAAAAATGCAATGCCTGGAAGTCACTTCAAATTTGTAATTTCTTTTCTTAACGGGCAGGCGACAAACACCACACTTCATAATTCTCATCCTGGTCCCATGCATATGTTTCTCTTAGAAATATATTCTTGTGATAAATATATAAATTTGCTTCATTACCTTAACTTTCTTGTGTAACACACTAACCAAGCAAGGGCAAAACTGTCCACAAAATCACTAATTAACCTTATACAAGCTCAAGTGCCCTCATTTCCTACCCAGCGTCTATTTTTCCACAAGGTTTTTGATGACTTCTGAAGATGAAACAAGTTTCAATGTTTAGTGTCACTGTCATCTTTCATAACCAGCACCTCTTTCATGAAGCAACAAAGCTTGGATATCATTATCCACCTCAGCAACTGTACTTTAATGCATTCATGAACTGATTTGTGTTCAAAGAATTGGCATCCTCCCATATGCCCACTATTGTTAATGTAATAAATACCTTGACTTGTTGGGTATCTTGCTTTTAATTCATTAGAGAACATTATATTGTGAGTAACATTAACTTGTGCTACAGTTCATTAATGATTAGTATTCATATAAAAAATATATAATTCAAACTTGAAATTTATTTCACTTTCCTGTATGCCAATACCTGAATTTCATAACAATGCTCTGGTTATAAAGATTCAAAGGATTTGGGAAGGCCATCCAAGAATCAACAAGCAGTTAATTGAAACATCATTTGCGCTGATAACATTAAGCAGCTTCACCGATATTTGACACAGTTTCCACTGAGGTTTAAGCTCGGACTGTGGTTCTCTACCCACCTTCAATGTGACTAGCTGCGGTCACTAAACTGGTAACCTTGAATATCCTCCTCTGAAATGTGAAGTTGATATATTTTTAGTGACACCCATCTGAAAAGTCTCTGCAAAGAAAATACTTTTATACAAAAAATTCATATACTGTGTGTGTGTGTGTGTGTGTAATTACCTAAGTGTAGTTACAGGATGAGAGCTACGCTCGTGGTGTCCCGTCTTCCCAGCACTCTTTGTCATATAACGCTTTGAAACTACTGACGGTCTTGGCCTCCACCACCTTCTCACTTAACTTGTTCCAACCGTCTACCACTCTGTTTACAAACAGGGTTACTCTGTGTGTGTGTGTGTGTGTGTGTGTGTGTGTGTGTGTGTGTGTGTGTGTGTGTGTGTGTGTGTGTGTCTATATATATATATATATATATATATATATATATATATATATATATATATATATATATATATATATATATATATCTATATATATATATATCTATATATATATATATATATATATATATATATATATATATATATCTATATCTATATATATATATATATATATATATATATATATATATATATATATATATATCGTACCTAGTAGCCAGAACGCACTTCTCGGCCTACTGTGCAAGACCCGTTTTGCCTAATAGGCCGAGTGATTTTTCTTTATTTCAATAAATTGTTTTCAATTAGTTATTTGAATTATTATTATTATATTATATTAAGAACATAAATTACTGACATAGTTGTGTTAGTTTAAGTTAGGTTTAGATGGGTTAGGTTAGGTTAGGTAGGTAGGGTAGGTTAGGTTAGGCAGGGTTGGTTAGGTTCGGTCATATATCTACGTTAGTTTTAACTCAAATTAAAACAAAATAACTTATACATAATGAAATGGTCAGATTTATCATTTCATAAGAAAAAAAAATCTAAAAATATATAAATTCAGGAAAACTTGGCTTATTAGGCAAATCTGGCCTTGCATACTTGGCCGAGTATGACATTCTGGCTACTAGGTACAACATAATATATATATATTATATATATATATATAATGTATGTATGGACATTTTGGAACATCTGCATGAACACTCAGCTTCATTTAATTTTATGTATACTGTATATAAATTAAATACCACCAAATAATGCACATAGTGTACTTAAACATTAGACAGAATATATTTGAAGAAAAAATATAAAATTGTCTTTCCAAACAGCACTTGAAAGATAGATGAAGATAAAGATCTGGGATAAGAAAGAGGGAAGGAACTGTGCCCAACCACTTGGACCATTGGGATCAAACATTGAACTGCAAGATGTGAGGCCTCCACTACACTGATCAGATCAGGAATCTGCCTGCATGACCAGACAGATCCAAGCTAACATTACCAGACAAAAGATTGGACAGGAAAGAAAAGTGCGCAAACCCATAAGGTCGAGAATGTACCATAGGTTCACAGAGTCCTGCTTGGAACAACTGGGACACGCACTGAAGAGAAGTGGTTAATTCAACCATATCATATTTCAAGCAAGTTGCATCAAAATCCCAGGGTAGGACTGGAGCAAACAGGCAAGACTCCAGCAGTGCAAAATTGGCACTGGCCAAATAACTCCAAAAGGCAGAGTGCACTGCTTGCAACTCAAGTGCTTGGGTAGGGCAAAGATGTGCCAGACCCCAAAAGAACAGTTGTCTGCAAGCCAGGAAGAAACAAGAACCTCGCAATGCAGTCACATGGTGAAAGGCGACCTGAACTTAAGAGGAAGCCGGGTAAGTGTGGGAAATGAAGTCCAGAACGCACAGGAGGAACCAAAAAGAAGACTGATTCAGGAGGTGAGCATGGAGCTAACTTGCATGTATCCAGATCTACACATACTGTATTTCTGAAGAAATGTCCTGGTTCCTGAGTGACATATATCTGAGCAACCTGCCAGGGAAGTTGAGGGCCAAAATTTTAGAGGTGGGCCTAAACCCCAAACAGAGACCTGGAAATCTACCTTTTGGAAAGTGTAGGCAGTGTCCAGCTCAAAATAGATGAGAATAAACCTCACTGCATGGTAAGCAATTAAAAATGACAGTTTTATCATGGGTGTAGGCTAACTCCATCACATCCTTATAGATGTATTATAACCACATTTACATCACTTGTATAAAAACTGGGCAATAAGAACTATATCCAACATATGATAATTGCATTACCCTAAGAACCAATATATGACTAACTCCACTTTAAGGCGTAAATAAATTATCTGACCATCCTGTGATCATTAATTATATCCTTGAGGCATGTTTTAAAATACTGTATATATAATCTTTAAATGCTGAATGGTAATGGAGACTTAATAAAACTACAAATTTACTGCACATCAGTGACAAAAATTTATTTGCCTATAAAAAAAAAAATTGTGCAGATGATGAGTCACAATAACGTGGCTGAAGTGTTGATTCAAAACCCACACATCTGAATATGTCAGTTTTTTCATTTTCAGATATGTGGGGTTAAACAAACTTCTTTTCAATGGCTAGTGATTGTTAAAAATTGGCAACAAGCATGGACTTTGAAAATTCTATTTGGTGTGCCAAAAGTGTCGAACTAATGAGAACATGTGGTATATAGTGACAAATTATTGATTTAAAATAAATTTTCGATTAGTAAACAGGTTAGTTCATGGTTAAATTCAAATGTCAAATTTTCAAGCAAAACAGAAAACCCTCTTAAATTATAATTTAGTGTTCAACAGATAATGTTTAAGACATGAAGATTTCCTATTAATAGACCTGTAAGAGAAGATAATTAAGCTGGATAGGCAAGGAAAAATTTCTATGTGGGGTATATTGATCAAGAAGGACAATACAGGATTACATTAAGGGTAAGGCAAAATACATGTTTAGGGGTTGGATCACCAGCAGGACTTTGGATTGGGCTGAAAATACAAGGAAGTTGCTTAAATGGCAAATAAATGAACCTGACCTGTGATACTAGTTCACTTTTCAGAAGTTAAATTAAATAGAATTCTATTTCAAATAATAGTTGCATTGATAATGGATCTAATCCCTCCATTCAGATACTTAAGGATATATATAGTATTAAATACTGCACAGAGAAACTTGTTTTTAAACATGCACTACTGTTTTTAAAGGAGAAAGTACAACACACACACAAAAGAAGAGTAGGGCAACAAGTAGACAGCATAAAGGATGGAAATCCCTGAAAACACACAGGCCTGCCTAAACAAAGAGCACATCTTATATGCAATGAATCATATCCCCAAACAAGTAACCAACTTAATTTCTTCAACAGAGTGGGAGGAAATGAATCACAAGCAAAGTACCTCTCCGTGCCGCTGCCTCAACCTAGATCAAACCCTTTCCAAACTCACCACTACCAAACCCAGGGACAAAGTGTCTCACTTGAGATAGTTTAAGACTGAAATTGCAGTGGTAAAGCATTACAAGCATTAAATTAATTTAAGCTTACAATGGTGATGGTACACATCATCTCATTTACTTTATTACATCACTAATTTTTCATAATTTCTAACCATCTTGTTCTCAATGATGCAGATTTAAACAACGTTAAATTAAGAGAGGAGTGGTCAGTGGGGAGCATTTGCGTATCTGCCTCTAGGCAATATGACATTCACAAAAAAAGTGAGTCTTGGAGCATTCAGTTTATAGGTAATGAGCACATCACAACTAAGGTGGGTATCAAAGATCTACCCCAAACATTCTACATGATCCTAATATAAAAAGCTGAATTCCATAGAGCACAAGTTTTCAAAGCCATGACTGATAGCCTAGGATAATATACTATCTATTGCAAGCTGGAGTAGGTGTTGAACTAAAAAAATCTGTATTGCAACACAGTTATTTCATCAATGGTAAGTGCGGAACAAACCTGTCGAGATACAGGAGGTTGTTTAGAACCGGGAAGAGAGTAATGCTTAAAACTATGTCTTGGGGACGTCCTCATACTGACAATAAAAAGCTGAGAAAATAGTTCCAAAGCAGACTTTAAAGGTATAGCTGGAGAGAAAGCCACGGAAAAAAACAGCAAATTGCCATGGAGGCCAAAAGAATACAAGTTAATACTGTATATCTTCAAATAGTGTCTCATGCTTTCTCCAGATAAAAAAAGGATAACACAATTACCCAAAAAAAGTGTTTAGGATATAAACTTCAAAATCCACCAGGATATGCCAAGCCAGGCCTCAGGGACAGACTCAGTACCCAAGATCTGGTACAGTAATAAATGCATACTAAGAACTCTAAGGTACTAGTAAGGAATTGGCAGAGCATTTCACAATGAATACCACCAGAGCCCACTGCTGTATAGCTATAAAAAGACAGAGCAGACTGAAGTTCAGGAGTAAAAGAAATCAGTTTAGGAGTGCTGTACTGAAACTGCATGCTGAAGTCCAAAGGGTGTGATTTTTCATGAGATTTTCAGGCAAAGAAACCAGGAGGTAGGCTAGAACTGGTGCTAATGGCTGAAGTTGGAGTCGAGCTCATTTATGACCAATACCAGTTCAGTTATAATAGAACTTTTGGAGATACGACAAATGCCATTGTTTGTCAGGAGCAGTGCTGCTTCCAGGTATTGTCAAAATACCTATAAGGTTGTGTGCTTATAGTAAACAGCCTGTGCATAGTCTGCATTCCATGAAGGAATGAACTTTTACAGACTATGGGAAGCACAGTGTGAAATGGAGCAAAGAGCAGCATCAAATAAAGTTAACCGAAGAGAGATGAAGGGAACAACAAATTGGAAGACAAGTCATGCAGGGAATTGAGAAAAAGGATATATGAATTACAAAAATTGAGGGAAAAGATAATGGGAAAATGATTGCTATTATGGTGGTCAAAAACAACCTGCCTAGCCAGGTAAAGGTGAATGGTAGTATGGAAGTAAGAACTGGACAAGAGGGAGTATAAGAATCTATGCAAATCATCACACACACACATCATAGATGGCCAATGATCTGACATTCCTATTCTCCTACCCTCAAATTCATATGAATATACTTGGGAGTACTAAGTGTGCCAGTTCAAACCCTCCTCGTGGCTCCTAGTGATTTTCTCATACTTGTTACCACTATTACCATTCATTTGCTTTACATGACCTTCAAAAGCAAATACCTCATTCTTAAAACCATACCAAATTACCTTTCCTTCCTATCTTATTCTACATATCATCTAAGCACTTAAGTGCTCCTCAGATTGTCCACCTCTACTGTCCTAACTAAATGTTATCATCCCCAACTAGAATTTCACAACCATCAAGACGGTTTGAGAGTCTCACAGCTTCCAACAACTCTTCCTATTTTGTTGTTCCTAACCATGGCACTCACTGCATTCACAGCCACTTTCCGGCTCTGATTATACTCTCAACTCGGCTTGTACAAACTACTAACTTTTCCACAAAATAAACTATTTACACTTCATTCTAACACCCCCAGTCAAGGAATTTTGACATTTTACTGTCTTGTACTTGAACTTTATCAGCTTTTAACTTCTGAACTCGTCTTATGAATATATGGCGAGAGAAACCTCAGTCTGCAATATATTTTTGCTTTACAGTATAAGGAATTGTACTGTAATGGTAACTGTCACATACAAAACAGTCATACCAAAAAGAATTATACAGCAACTATCTACAGTTGCCACTTTCTCCAGGGAGGGTTTTAGCTTAATTTAACTTTTAAATTAGCTTAAAATAAAACCTATGTATAAATAAACATGCAATAGATTACAATAAAAATCACTGTACTTTAAGTCAAGCTGTATTAAATGCATAATTTACAACAAAGAACATTCAAATTTCCCTATCCAAAGAAATTGATCAAATTAATTAAACAAGGAAATTAAATCCAATGGACTGGATTAAAGTATACTTTAACTATTGAGCTCGGTGCATTAAAGAAACATTTTTTCAGTGTACACAACACCTGATAGGCTGTTAAATGTAAACAAAACAGCAAATATGCTACTAAATGTAAAGAAAAATAATTGAAAAAAATCAAATGGCACATACTAACCAAACAAAGTTTCAAACAGAATCAACAAAAAAGTTGCAGGGGTTGTCCATGGCCAAGTTGAAGCTGTTGGTACTGGCAGCCAGGTCAGGACTCATCTGTTCCACAGGACGAGAAGGCGGAGCTGGGTGTGGCTGGCTAGACTGAGGAGGAAGGGAATAGGCAGGTGGTGGAGGATGAGAGTGGCTGTGAGGAGGAGGAATGCCTGCTGGAAGAGGATGGGTAATATGAGGGTGGGAAGGGATAAGAGGTGGCAATCCTTTTGAATGAGGAGGATGAATCTGTAGGGAGGAATGTGGAGGATGTGAAGGGTATGTTGAAGGCACACCTGTAGGGTGCTGAAGACTGGGATGCGAGAGTAGTGGCTGTTGCGGTGGTTGGGACAAGGTGGTAGCAGTTGATCTTTCTGAACCACTGGATCCTCCTCCAGTGCCAACTGTCCCTCCACCACCACCCCCTCCACCACCACCGACACTGCCACTGCCAGAACCACCACCACCACTTCCTAATCGCCGTGCACTCCGCTGACTTGCTTCACTGTCGCTTCCACTTTGGGCTGGAGAGGCAGACTTTCGTTCTATTTTTTTTTGGGTTCCACCACTACTACCTAAAGGTTTCATAGACATGTTAATAATAAAGATCATAGTGACTGTCAGCCTCAAACACACACAAATCATTTAAATAAAATGCAATGTGAATGTAAATGTATAAGCTTAACAGCACAAGTTAATGTACAGTAAATAAAATAATGAATCTTACCTGAACCACTATTAGTACTGCCATCTCTATTAAATGCATAGGATTCATTGGTGTAATTGAATGGCATCGGTGTGTAACCTGTAGCAGGCGGGACATACGTGCCAGCATAGGGCATATGAGGACCTCCCCAGGGAGAAGTACCAGATGGAGGCGGTAATGGGGCTAGCGTATCCCGATCTGCCTCACTCAAGGTATCCTCCTCACCTAACTTCAAGCCTGCTAAACCTGTAAATAATTTTTTTTTTAAAGAAATAACTAAATGGAGTTCTACTTAAAATTAATAATGTATCAACCATTAGAATTACAGCCAACCATTATGTTAGCATAACTTCAGACATGAATTTCTCAATCAGAACTGTTGCCATTAGTGTTTCTACCTGTATTTATTTACTACTATACTAATAAATCATTATAATATACTAGTCATCAGGTATTTCTGAGAATCCTGAAATTTCAAGTGATTTTGAGTTAACAGCTTTAGTGCTTCAAATCAAACAATAGTAAATAAAGTATACACTCGGTAATTCTGATTCTGGCAACCCAAATCTTTAAGTACAGTAATCCAAAATAAACTGACAACCAAACTTTTTTACCTATTAAGTCAAATTAACTCAAATTAACTCAATCAAGTTAATGGGCTTTTACAGAATGAGAAACACGAATCTATTAGATTTCGAATTCTAAACTGCACAATTCAAATACAAATTTGGGTTACCTAGATTTCTGGCAAATGAAAACTCAAATTACATTTGTTTCAGTTTTGGAGTTTCCAGGTAAAAATTCAGCTAATTCAAATATCCGACTTAACACATAGCAGGGTGGGCCCTATATAATTAAAATTAGCAAGTGTAGACAGTATAGTCTAATCACAGCACATTGATAAGAGGCATCACTGGCTTCTATACATTCCATTTTTCTATATAAATAACAGCCAGTTTCAGTGTCATACTTTTGTTGGGTCAATATGGAAAAAAAATAAGAAAAAAAAATATCTGCTCCTCCCCTTTTCCTTTAACATGCCCTGGATCAGGTGAACTTCAGAATCTTTGTTTGTTCCTCATGTCACTTATTTTTAAGTAACTTAGACCTCCACTTAAAAGAAGCTCAGATCTTTCACAGAATCAGCATCAGCCAAGATTTGGAACCTCCAATGCTGATATTTCAATACAAAAGCCATCAACTTAACAGTAACCTCATAAATGGACTGCCAAGAGTGAGACTCGCACCACGGCCCATACATGTGAAACTGCTCAAGCTCATTGAGCACTTCTACCAGATCAAGGGTGCTAAGCTATTTCAGACCAAATTCAAATTCAAGATGCCTTAAAAACAGAAGGCAAAGAAAGCTAATGGCCATAAAATATACTAAAATAAAAAATGCACCCCAGCCAATGGCTTGGTAAGTAACAGACCTCACTACACCACCACATATGTTATGGAACAGCTGTACGCTGTGCACAACAAAATAAACACATGAAGTGAACTCGTGTGTTGTAATCAGGAGAAATACAAAGACTAGTCAACACACAAAGCAAATTTTATAATACTGATATCAGATCATTAACACAGATAAAGATGGCACACAGTACACAGGAAGCCAAATTTCAAGAAAGTAAACAAGTCTACCTAACTTTATGAGGTCCCAGCCTGAGGAGCAACATGCCAAGACAACAGTTAAGGTGTATGTAATCTAGCTCTGGTCAATGAATCAAAAAGTGTGAGAGAAGATACTGCCCATTAGTGAGTGGTGGAAGAGGAAAACCATTCGGGCCATTCAGTAGTAAGTGAGCCCTCATTAGGCAATCACTTTTAATCACAAGTGAGAGTTTGAAGTGGCTCGTTTTTGTGTGGAAACCCTTGCTGTCATTACCAGGCCTGATTTAGTAATCCTTCATCACATTATGAGCGTGCAGAGATGCTAATAAATTCCCTTAAGTACTATTCAGTATCTGTTTTACTGCACAATCCATGTCCAAGAACACACTGGAATCTTACATAAGGATACAGCTGAAAATGATGGTTCAGGGAGAAGAAAAACATAGGAATAACAAAATGATAAGGAATTACTACTGGGGACACTAAATATTGTACAAGGTATTTAAATATGTATTGCATTTCTAAATTAATTGAAACCCAGACTATAAACAAATACTTACTAGCACAGAGATCACCAAACACATAATAGCACTGCTCCGAAAAGTCCTTTTTATTAACAGTATGTCTAATATAGCCTGCCTTGAGCATTTGAGCTGCATATTTGCGTGCTTCCCTCCGATCTTGAAACCCATCTACTCTTTGATGTAACCAATCAACTACATCGGCACCTGAAAAAAGGGGGGTTGTAAGTCAGCAGAAAACTAAGTACTAAATTGTTGCTTTTAAAGATGCAGTACATAAATCCTTAATATAACTATACAAGAAAAAATTTCCTTAAAATAATTTGGTATTATAGACAACAAGACTTTAATTACTGTACTAACAAAAATAAAAAAAAGCTGTTAAACTGAGTTAGTTTAACTATTTTAGCGAGTTAAACTGAGAATCAACTTTTGTGAGATGTACAATTAGATTTTTAAATTAGATATTAATATTAATTTATATTTAAGATAAATGTCTCCCTAGCCAACCCGTCCTCTTAAAAATAATGTCACTTTTCGCTCGTATGCGCGCTATAGCCAAATTTGGACATAATTTGAAATGAAATCGACTCACAAAAGTGACGTACTGTTCCGTTTTCTGTTTGAGTCGTCCGCTTACTCGGTAAGCTTAGAAGAGGATTCTTTCCATGAACGTTTTTCGTACCGTTTTGAAACTATGAGAATTTCCTGCCCACCTAACCTATCAGAGGACCCTTAACTTACTGTTGTTGAAAAAAAAAATCCCAAATTTATATTCCTATTTTTTTTCATTTTCAAATTACGTCCATATTCGGCCATACGGGCAAACGGCCAAAAGCGACGTTCTTTTTAAGAGGACAGGTTGCCCTAGCAGCATGATCCAGCAGAAATAGTTTGCCAACTTCCCTGGTGTGCATGTGTGCAACATCAACCATCCTGGCCTGGGTAGTCCTAACCACACGTCAGTAAGATCTTGCCGTAGGAAGTACCAAAGTGTACTTTAGTATTTGCATATACTGTACTGAACACTCAAAGCCAGGTTTTCTTTGACAATTTTTCAATTTCTTTCTTTATTATGCACCCCATACCCATCCCATGAGCAGTGGTGGAAAGGGTTACAGAGGCACATAATCATCGGTTCAGGAACTGAACCCCATAGCTCATTTAGCTAGGCAAGTGACAATCTTTTGAAGCTAGTTACACAATTGTTAAGGTTACATACACAGCATGCATGCATAATATATATATATATATATATATATATATATATATATATATATATATATATATATAATATATATATATATATATATATATATATGTCGTATCTAGTAGCCAGAACGCACTTTTCAGCCTACTATGCAAGGCCCGATTTGCCTAATAAGCCAAGTTTTCATGAATTAATATATTTTCTCTAATTTTTTTCTTATGAAATGATAAAGTACCCATTTCATTATGTATGAGGTCAATTTTTTTTATTGGAGTTAAAATTAACGTAGATATATGACCGAACCTAACCAACCCTAACTAACCTAACCTAACCTATCTTTATAGGTTAGGTTAGGTTAGGTAGCTGAAAAAGTTAGGTTAGGTTAGGTAGGTTAGGTAGTCGAAAAAACAATTCATGAAAACTTGGCTTATTAGGCAAATCGGGCCTTGCATTGTAGGCTGAGAAGTGCTTCTGGCTACTAGTACGACATATATATATATATACATATACATATACATATACAATATATATATATATATACTATATATATATTAGATATATATATATATAGATATATAGATATAGATATATTAATATATATAGAATAATATATATATATATATATATATAGATATATAATATATATATATATATATATTATATATAGATTATATATAGATATATTATATATATATTATATATATATATATATATACATACAATATACATACACACACATACATACACACACACACACACTCACACAATCATTTACACAAATCAGTATCATGTTCCAAAAAATATGGAAAAAGTGTCTTCTATTGAAATAAAAACAACACTGATTTTGGCCATAAAATATGATCACAAAAAATATGAGGCTGAGTATGGATGATCAAATAGTGAAGTGAGACTGAGGATATGAGGAGAAAAATTATGATGCTGGAGATGGCGATGGAGTGATAATAAGCTAGGATTTTGTGTGAAGTGTACACAAAGTGCACACTTCACACTGGCATGCTGGAATACTGGAATATTCCCGCACTGTAGTGCTGGAATAACTAAGTGCAATCAGTTTAGGAGGAATGAATTGTTGACAAATTTTTTGATGACAAATCATACAGCACTGCAGTGGGTATTCTGCTGACAGGAAATGGTGCTAGTTGTATTCGATCCTAATTTGTGTGGATATGAATAAAAGTTTCTTTTCATCTGTTTGTTGCATTTTCATTTTGGTAATCAAGGTGCAGGTGATATAATCTCTTTAGGATTTATTCAATATGACTTACCAATGAAAGCATTTGGTATGGTTATCTTGAGCCACATACGATCTCTAATCTCTAAACCAGAGTCTGGAGCTGCCATTGTTCGTACTTAGTGTCCAAGATGTATTTACCGTTAGCTTCATCTCTTCATATGGTCCTGTAAATCAAAGATGCAATTAACCACTGCAAATACCACTTTAAGAACATTAAGAACATAAGAACAAAGGTAACTGCAGAAGGCCTATTGGCCCATACATGGCAGCTCCTATTTATAACCTCCCAATCCCACTCATATACTTGTCGAACCCACGTTTGAAAGAATCGAGGGGACCCCCCCCACCACGTTATGCGGAATGGTTCCACAAAACAACCCTGTTACCAAACCAGTATTTACCCAAGTCTTTCCTAAATCTAAACTTATCCAATTTATACCCAATTTATACTTTGCATCAACAGTTGCAGATTATATATATATATATATATATAATATATTATATACATATATAAATCAACAATATAAAAATTTGTGAACTAGAAGGTAGTAGTTTTACTTCAGATAACAATGTTTCAATGTAAAGTATATTACTGGAATATATAAAAAAGGGAGAAGGGACGATAGGTGAAGAGAACAAACTCGTAATGGTAGATACCCAGATGCCTATAAAAAAAACCTTGAATGCTTTTTAGTTCTTTCCTCTGAGGGTTTGTATACCTATTTCAACTAGAGGTGCCTGAACCTCTAGTTGTACTAGAGGTACAGGCATGTACTAGATACTGCCTGTACCCTTTTTTTTCTGTGGGGGCCCAATGGTAGCTCTACACTTATAAATCACATCACCCCTTGTGAGTCTTTAAAAGCCTACCTGACCCCCCCCCCAACCCCTCACAGAGGTGCACAAAATCGGGTGGTGCACAATACGCCTCAGGGATCTTATAGGTATAGCATATGATTCAAAACTCCCGTGGCTAATGGGGTTCACATCAGCTTCCTCAGGGTTCTGGTAAACAGACACCATTTTTTTTAAATCTGGGCAACATTCCTGGGTATGAGAGCCTCAGTACTGAGTGAGACAACCAAGGCTGGCACATGCAGCATGAGCTCACAGCACTGCTGTTCAACTTGTGACCACAGCATTACCTAATATTGTCAAAATATATGTAACTGGTATCATTGTATATGTAACTAAACCATTCAGGTTTAATCATGGAAATGCCTTTCTTCTGCTAATTTTGCCTCAGGGAAATTATCCCCTCATGATAGTATTACAGAAGAGCCTGAGTGTGATAATGACTGTGTACAAAGTTCAAATATCAGTGAATCAATGCTGTTCAAGATGTTCACAGCACCACCCACAGCTAGCCGAGTCTTCAAACGACTTATGTTCCTTTACAATATGAACTTGTGGCCAATTATTCATTTACAGGATTTAGTGACCAGGATTGTGATAATAGCAGGATTGTGGTGATAATTAGTGCTGTGTGTAGTATTGTGGGAGGAGGAATTTTGGTGAGGAGGGAGCGAATCGAGGTAGCATCACTGTGTGTGGCAGCCACTCTTGTTTTGCTCACCATACTAGCTTAGAGCTTCACTATTGTGAACACACATGTACATGGGTATACACAATGTGTGTATATAGTGTAATAACAGCAACAGGAGTACAATATGTTGGGAGGAGCCATTTTGGTGAGGGAGATGGCGTTGTACTCGCAGCATCGTCGTCTGCTGTGTGTACGGTGGCCACTGTGCTGTTTGGACACAATACCAGCTTAGCTGTATAGTTATGGTGAATAAAACATGTAGATACTTATACATAACGTGAGTAAATAGTGTAAAAACAATAACAGTATAGAGGAGGAGGAATGTTGGCGAGTAGGGTGTTGGAGGGGTGAGGGAGGGCTGGCTGGGTGCGGCAGCTCACACTAATGGAGTTCTGAGTGTGTTGATGGTGAATGTATATAGTGTGTGATAGTGTATAGTGTGTAAATATGTTGTAAATATACATAAATGAATATGGAACATTGAAAATATGAGCAATATATGTGGACACACTTGTGACGCATGTAACACAGTGTCTTGGGACAGTACGGATGTTCTACTGCCATAATATTGTGTACGTGTTCATTATACAGTACATAGGATTGGCAAGAAAAAACAAAAACGTATTTGGAAATGTAAGCAAAAAAATGAACAAAAAATTATTTGTGGCAACTCGTGTATGTTGAAACTGGCGTGTGACTGGCTCTGGGAGTCTACGCCACGGGTGACCACCAAATCATGTCGTTACACGCCATTTTCCAGACCGCATTGCGGCCAAGTATAATTTTTTTTTACATATCTGATCAGAGAAGAGTATTTAACATTTTCAAAAATAAAAAAAAAATTTTGCCAAGAATTTATTTCCTCCACACAGGGGGTGAATTTATTTCCTCCACACAGGGGGTGGGTGCCATATTTGGAGCCCGAGCAGCACAGTGGTAAAGGGGTGCACTAGGGTTTGCATGCTTGTGCAGATGGCATGTCTCTAATGCCCTTCGTAGCCAAGTTTTTCGTAAGGGCTTCATTCAGTGTTGGTTCCTTTTGGTGAGCATCCCTAGTGCCTGGGTGTCATGCTTGGTCTTTACCTTCAGGCCCAGGTAAGCCCCACGAGTCTTACAGGGTCCTGGTCTCATTACCTGGTCTACCTGGTTCTGGTCCTAGCTACCATTGAGCTTGTGTTGTCCGGAGTCAAATTTCCTGTCCTGGTCTCTTCTCTTTGGGGAGGTTTGTTCTCTGCTCTGCTCCTCTGAGAGTCCTGATTTTCTTTTGTCTGTAGCTCGTTAGCTACAGATTTATCGTTAATCCCCTCCAAAAAAAACAGATTTGAATACAGTATAATGAAACATGACTTTTTGGGGGAGCTTAGTGTCTCCCCAGACACCCCTCACATCCCTGACAGGTTTGTCAAGTTGCTTTGCTTATGCTCCAGCCTGATGGTTGTTTGACATATGGAGCCTGGCAGCTCTCATGGTACTGGCCCTTGTTCAGAATGCAAACTATAATGAATTGAGTCTCACACTAATGTTTAGTAGACTGGAATAGAACCAGGTCATGATGAATAACCTGCTTGACCTGCTTGGTCATTTTCTGAATGACCTCAGAAAAACCATCTCGAGTGATTTGCCCATAATAGATGAACATAGGATCTTTGCTAAGAATTAAATTAAGAGAAGAAAACAATTTCCACGATTAAACCATTCAGGTTTAATCATGGAAATGCCTTTCTTCCGCTAATTTTGCCTCAGGGAAATTAAACATCTAAATGCAATGTACTATTCAGATGAACGGGTTGATAGAAAACACAAGAGAGATTCATCTCATAAAACTGAATGAAAAATAAAATGGAATGCTTTATGGGTAAAGCAAGGCTTTATGAAGGGCTTATGAAGTCAAGGTAGCGAGAAATAGTCAAGTCTCAAAAGCTCTTTTTCCAGCTTTACCTGACAAAAGATGTCCAGGACCTTTGAAAACAAATACAGGCCAACTGACAAAATGACAAGTGAGATATGAGCAATATGCTAAATAGTTACTTTGCCTCAGTGCTTGTCAGTGAACACCTAGCTGTCTCCACGTAGAAGGTTACTTTAATGGCATGATATTCTCCCATTTCTTGTTTTGGAAGATTTCATAATCTACTGCATTTTCCTGACCAAGGCCACTTATTCTGCTTGCCCTCAAATATTATTATTCTGAGATCCTTAACATGTTTGCCCCAGTCAGTGTCACGCTGACCAACTGTCAGACTAAGACTGACTGGGAAAAGTATAGCTTAATAAATACAGGCTGTAGTGGCTTTCTCTTTGATTGTGAAAGTATGGATAAGCAAAGATAGGATACATTCTTGAAATAAGAACACCAGACGTAAACAAAACAATGCACAAAAAAACTGGTGAGCTTACTCTCTGACTCTGGGATGCTGGAGGTGATGGAGGAGCTGGTGGAGGTGAGGGTGCTGACTGATGGCGGGCGACCGGGAAACTCTCCTGTCAAGGGCAACACTACACCTTACTTATACCACACTCTCAAAACAGCATTTGTTAGTAAGCAACTTTAATGTATCAGTACACTTTTAAAGTACACTTGGATGTACACTACATCCATACTATGAGGGGGGTGAGGTCTTTTTGTGTAAAAAATGTCAGTATGAAATATGCTAATATTCATGATTTAATTACACCAAATACATTAGCCACAATAACACTTCTATAATACACATTCAGTTCTTCACAGTTTTCTAAATATTTGTAATGCTATACATACATCTGGAACCATTCACATGCTAGACATACCAAATCATGTATTGGTCTTTGAACTTTATAAAAGCTGATCCAAAAAGTACAAATATACACAACTCTGAGTTACAATAATTGTCCAGTAAAATGTATTCACTGTCTGATTAAAGAAGCTATTAAAAACAAAATTAAACAACATTTACACGTATTTATATCTAGGTTTATATTGCTTTCGGCATTTAAAAGTTCTGTAGATATGTAGTAGCTTCTTAAGAATTTACCTATATGTTACTCCTCTTCAAGCTGTGTATTATAACAGACTTGCTGCAACTAGATGCTTGAAGGAATAGCTCTGGTCCCTATCCAGGCATATCTTCATACAAACAATTGTGTATTATGAATATTCTTCACACAGTACACTACATTAAACTGTCATCAAATAATTTACAAAAGTTTACTTTACCTTATGCAAACTCTATACATGCTCATCACACTCTAAAGTTCTCTTAATTTTGTCACCTGTTTTTTTCAAGTTCATAAATGCAATGTACATCTTGCAAATCATTCTCACATGTATTCTACATAAACTGTTTCAATGTAAATACCTGTACTGTATCTTTACCCTCTATCACCACAGAATCCACCTTAATCATTGGTCAGTTTCTCAGTAATTATCTGGGTATTTCTTGTTTAGCCATGAGGTTATATAATGTACAGTATTATGAATGATAAAATGAATGAATGATAATTACAATATCTAATATCGGTGCAAATGCTTTTATTCAAAGTAATGCATACCAAAGGATATCAAGTACGCAAAACTCCACTTAAATGATGTCGGTAGTAGTCTTGGGTATTTCGAGGAGAACCACCACTACACACACTTTGTCATTGTATGATGCACATTTCCTATACAGTATTATTTATAGTGCAGGAAATTACAAAATTCATAATTTGTGATATAATACTGAAGTATGAATGGATACAAAATGAAAAAGAGGCAGAGGAAGGCTAAGCAAGATGCAGTGGATGAGTTTCAAACCATGCCACCACTCGTCTGCCAACTCTGATAAGTTATTAGGAGGAGATAGCACCGATATGCTTACTGAATTTAGCTAATAGTGATCACAAACATTATTTAGCCATCTGCCATTTGTGGTCAGGTGTCGAACAATACAATTCCTCACTTTTTTACTTGTACTATAAGGCAAATTTAATATGCTGTTTATAGCTCCTGGCATTACAAAGAGCATGTATTCATTATACTGTACTGAATTTCTTAATTATATGTTACTGGGTTAAAAAAAAATATCCAGACAGATGCCTCCCCACCCTATGAAAGGGTCACAATAATTATTTTAACAAACATACTACTGTATCTGCAAACTATTTTTTAGAAAACCTTTACATTTATTTATACTGCACTACCTTATCAAAAGTACTGGTAAGAGAAATGCCCAAGTTTCATTTTAAAAGAGAAAATTATACAAAATAATAATCTTTAACCATTCAGTATAAACAAGTTTTGGTATATTTGTACTGTAAGGAGAATAATAATATTTGCCAAACTGTCAGCACAAATACTGTTATATTAAACAATGTAATTACTATTATCTTATCTAAGCAAGCCATTATACATTAAGACTTTTGACTCCTGTATTAGGAACAATAAGAGTTCTACATGATTAGGTCTAAGACTCTAAGGTACTCATTAAGTGTAAACTATCAATGCTATCAAAAATCAAAATTTGGTTTATTAAAATATACAATACTAAATCTGGAAGATGCAATCCACAAAATCTACACACAAAGAACACGAGAAGTGATCTTTCCAGATGAGAGAGCAAAATATCTTATCTTTACTACAAAAAATATGCTACTTCCAGTTGTATTTTGCATTTCACAGTGCCCCTTCCTACTCTAAGTGCATTACCAGGTATTATTAGTAGCACTGCTTATACAAATAAAACATGGCTACACTCAACCTGGAATTCCTCGGCATGCTTGAGTGTGTGCAACCCACGCACCGGGGTCGATGGGCCGGACAGGCTCTGTTCGAGGTATGGTGAAATATCCCTTTGGATTGGGATCCCAACATTTCGCGACAACAAGCTTGATTGGCCTGCATATGTTAGAAAGATGAAAGAAAAGAAAATGATAATGCATTAATTTATTTTACAATCTCATGTAAACTTTGGACACATCCAACAGTGAAGGATAAAATTGCTGAATATATTTAGAAATACTGTCCTATCAGATATGAAAATGTAAATTGAATATGCAGGCAAAAAATGGAGTATGATACTCACCCAGGTTTTTGGACTACTTCCCGTAACACTCTAACTGCCTCGTCATTACTCATATTTTCAAAGTTTATATCATTAACTTGTAGTATCATGTCTCCAGGTTCAATACGTCCATCTAATGCTACAGCTCCTCTGGAAATGAAAAAACTTGTGTACAATCTTCCTCATTTTCATGGATATAATCACTGACATTTTTAAGTCTTCAGATTTAAAACTGTTTTCTAAACATCTGGAAAACAATTCCATGCATGAACTTCAGTATAAGTTACATTATTTCAATGACATTTCGGCATTAAGAGGGACATATATGATTTGAGCTTCTGCACTAGCTCATGCAAGTTTTCCTTCAACTGATGCCAAGAAGTAGAATCAGTACTTGTACAGCTAACTGACTTAAATGTTCATTTGTATGATCTCTAAGACATAGCTATTAACTTATACAAACATTATGCACAAAGAAATTACATTAACGTGATGCATCAATGAGAAAATCAATAGGAGCCACGAGGATGATTCGAACCTATAAGTTGGGTAATGTGATTTCTTTGTGCATTTGTAGAGAAGTGTAAGAGGCAGAATTCCTAGACTACAAGCCAGAGTGCATGGGTGGACAATGTGTGAAACCCTACACCAACATGAGGCCTCAATAAAGGTAAGATATACTTGTACAAACTGCAGTACAAAATTTAAGTAGTAATGTGTATAAAATATATTTTAAGTTAATATTTTTGGAGGTGTGGAACGGATCAATTCAATTTATATTATTTCTTATGGGAAAATTTGTTTCGCTTTTCGAAACCGAATCCATTCCATCTCTGGAAATGGATTAAATTCGAAAACGGAGGTACCACTGTACCCTGAGCAAAGATTCGAATCCACCTCACGGTTCCTACTGATTTTCTCAAATATTATGCTCAGATACAGTATTGTTAATTACATTGCAAACTGTATGGAACCAGTCTTGATTTGTTGGAATGAGGAATTCCTTGCAGCTAGATATGCGTTTAGAAGGCATTTGTGTGATGCATTTTGTAAGACAAGAACAATATTGCTATGCTTGTTTCTATTTCCTGATGTTCCATTCATATAAGAAAATTGGTAAAATGTGACTGAAATCATAAGTGTTACCATTTTTATGTCAATTTACCAAATAATGGACAACTAACAGGGGAACCTGTCTGTAAAGATATTTTATCATACACAACATTTTTTCCCACACCCCAGCCTCGAAACCTTATTTGCAAGGCAAGTAGGGACCATACTTAACCCTTACACTGCTACAGCCAGGGCTGTAAATGGGGGGTATAAGCTTGGGCTGGGTGAAAATATATTTGAATTATGTGAAAATTAATATTTAAATGTTAAATCTCCAACTTATTGGCTTCAGCGTCGTGAAAGTTTCATCCCAATACTTTCAGAAATGGATTTTAGACAATTTGTTTTTTAAGAAGAACGTTTTAATGATAAGGCAAACGGCTCCTATTAACTGATACTGAAGGATTATGCAATAATGAGGAGATGCAAGCACCTGTCCGATGCACAAAGAATAATAGTTTAAAGTGCCCAGAAAGTGGCATGTAGCTGGTGCTTTTATAGCATTGCTGAGTAATACATAATAATACAAATAATAATGAGTAAGTATGTTATTATGCTCTATTTTGTTATATATCATACATATACATTGTTCAATAGTAATACCTATTACTTTCACCAATGCCCACAATTTTTTTTTCTTTGTTTATTATCTGATTTTGTTGTAACCTCTACATCCGGGAGAATGCATACCTAGGTGAAGAAAAAATTAAATTGGTCAACAAATAAATCGGTTATAACTGACAGAACTTGGGACTTAAATTTTTTGGGCTGATTTTTTCTGATTTCAAACTATTTTCCTTGTTTCTTTAGATTTTGATGATTAGGGACCAGATTAGGGCTCTTTGACTTATATAAAGTATACCCTAAATATATCCCCTAAATCATTACTGTATAATAATTATAATTATCCCTATATTTATTTTTTTTGGGGGGGGGGTATTTTTCCTTGACATAATTTTAACACATATTGACCTACAACTTTCACATATTCGGGTACTAATGCCAAACAATGTTTATTAAAACATACAAGTAAATTAATGAATTAGAACTACCTTATACATTGTCGATAACTTCAACTTCAATAATCTCTAAAACTAGAGTTTCAACATTGAGTCGGCTTCAAAAAATTCAGTTTCTGACCGATTCTCACCATTTTTACATATAGTGTGCGCCGCTGTCTGTTCTACAATCCTATTAGGATGGATTTTTCATAAACATTAAACATTTTGAGTTATAAATTTGTTGTCTGAATTTGGTACATATTTCAAATGCCATCTTGACGATTTTTTTTTCCGAATATCTATATTCAAAATCTATTAAAATGAAGACCATATACTATTCTGAGAGCATAATAATACTTAATGAACAATTGGTGATATTTAATATTTTTTGCAGCTGATCTGAAAATCTGAAATTTTCAATATTAAATTTTATAATTGTTTTTAATTTTCTTGTATTTCAAGTTACATTGATGATTATTTAGACAAAGTTGGAGTGTTTGCCTAGTAGATTATGCACAAAAAATTTGAAAGCATTAGAACAAGTTTGAAAAATTTGACTTATGGTACCATCGGGCCATGGCATACATGTGTCATGTGCAGTTTAAGGGTTAAGTGAATGAAAACTTTGGCAACTCAAAATGAAAATGAACTATAGAATTTGATTTTAAATATGCTCAATGGCTTTACCAAAGTTCTAACTGCTCTTTATAATTTTGCATCTACAAAAATCATTAAAAACATGAGTGGAGCCACATTAAGTGTTACAATTCATACCATAATATTTCCGACACTACTGTATATGGGCTAATTTTATCGAGAAAATTTGTAATTTCAACATATCGTGTGATGGAATAACTTCCCACAGGTCTGTGAATTCTAGCCCTGTTTCCAAAGCAAATGTACATCCACACATTTTCTGCTTTGCCAAACCTTCAAACATTTGTTCAGGAAAGCAGAAGAGTAGTCTAGAAAATAATAATTGTAGCCAGATATTCATCGAAATGAAGTTGCAGTGCAGAACATTGCATTGGAGAGCTGTAAATAATAATTAATAATGTGTGGAAAAAGAGATACTTGAAAATGTATATAAAATGGAATGTAGACAAAATGAGCCAATAATGGTATATAGAGAAATATCAAACATGGCTAGAAGTTTTCTTCTCTATAAAACAATGTTTTTTTGCTTATACAGTATTTTATCCACTACCAGTGTCATTATATATGATTTTAATTACAACTATGTAAGTATTTATGAATGAAACTTTTTTTTATTATCTAATTGTATTTTTATTATTCTTTTATTCTATTATTATTACAGTATTATCGTCATTTTTAAATCTGGTGCATTATTATCATCATTTACCAGAAATTTAATGTTGTGACTATGGTGTATTAATACTGTATTAGGTTTTATGGAAGTGCACAGACTGTAGGGAGAATGTAATTTTGTGTTTTGTTATGTGGTAGTGAGCATAAAATAAATTGTGCAGAATTTCTTGCAATCATAAATCTTCAAAATCCAACAAAATATTTGTTTAACCTACCCTTTCATTATTGATCCCACATAAATACCCCCATCGCCACCTTTACTCGACTGGCCAACGATGGATATGCCCAAGAAGTTTACAGTATCCATATTTAAAGTAACAGTAATGATGTTGAGTGACATAGTAGAGTCAGTGATTGAAGATATGGAGGAGGTGCGAGACATGGCAGGTTGAAGACGGTGACGCCGCTGCTTTTTCCGCCGATGCCTTGCATGGAGTCTTGATACGCTGCTGCTTCCTGTTCAAGAAAAAGCACACATACATATTATCTTTCAGTCCCTAATTAATGGCTAAAAGTATCTTAGATATTTCTTTCATATATTATGCCAAATTTCCCTTCCAAGATACTGGTCATCTTCCTTTACAATACGATTACTGAATGAAGAGAGGTGACCTAAGTGTAACTATGTATCTTACTCAAATCATGTTTACAGCTGTAAAGCACTTGTGGAATGCTTACCAGTAGTTGTGGCAGTGATGCGACTAGAGGCATCGTCATCAGAGTCAAAAAAGCTAGTCGATTCTAAATCGGAACTAATCATGGAGGATGACTCATAGCCGTGGTGACGAGGTACACGGTTTCCATGGCCATTGATTCGCATTGCTAAAAAGAAATGGAAAATTAGTTAAGTAACTAATACAAATCCAATACACCAAAATTAATCTCTGCTTATATTATGTATTATAGAAATATTCTACTTTAAGTATATTTTACGGGCAATGCCATTAAAGACTTAAAAATCCATGAGAGCACTATTTGATTTGACTAACATACAGTATGGTATATGACTCAAGGCATGATGTTTTCAATTCTATTTCACGAGACAAGGCATAATATGAAAACATAATAAATGGATTTCTGGCAAGTTAATAAAAATTACCAGAAACAATCAACAGACAATACATAACAGGTAAGGTATATTAATTAGGAATACAGTACCTGTACTTATATTAAAACACTGGCAGGCTATTGTACTAACTAGCAATATGTCATACTTAGCTAAAATTACATAAACAATCCAGTTTTAAGTTATTTTATCTTATATGAACAAGTGGGATACTGTACAGACATAAGTCCCTGATTTTTCAAAATGGAAAACATGGTCCGACTGCTATACATTCCAAGCATTAATACCATTAAATGAATTTTAGAATGTGGTTTACTAACATTTACACACACAAATAGAAATGCAAACTAACATAGCTAGTCTTGAAAGTTAGTTTAAAATGCCAGATTTTTACCAGCCTAGCAATGATTTAGCAATGCATTTCTCAAAATATTAGTTCTTAGTTTTATCTCTTTCACCATTAAATTTACAGTATCATAGCATCAGTTTCCTAATTCAGCTCAATGTCACTTATTATATCTGCAGGATTATCTTCTCTAGATTTCCCTAGGATACAGCAAACACTTGCAGGGCATACATGCTCATTCTACAACACCCCCCTAAGAAAACAAAAGAATTTGTATCACTAATAAACCCTAAAGATTAAGAGAGCTTGTACAAAACTAATACAAAAAAATCATAATTAGGTCCACTCAACTCTTGATTTCATTACCCATCTGCCAATTGTGATTATTCACATATACCTAGCATCAATTAATTTTGTGCACAATAATTAAATGTGCTAGTACATATGAACAGTTCCATGCATATTTACAAAAAAAAATTTACAACTCAAACTCTCTCTGCATTCTGGCCTTCAATGTCCAGATAGTGTCTCTAGCCTTACCAGGGACAGTACAGTACTATACTAGGTACAGGTATCCCTAACTTACTGTACATACTAATAAATCAAAATATCTTCTATGTATCAGTTTTTTTTCTTGCACACTAACATGCACACATCAATTGATAATACTGAAGCTGTTTACATGCACAAATGTATCCCAGAATTAAGACATATGAACTTTCATGAAATATTAAGGACACTGAAAATACCTACATTGGAAGCCAAGTGAAAGTTATGATAACTACTGTACATACAAGATCAGAAAATACTAAAGAAAATGGAGAGAAACTTATTGAAGCTTTATCTTCCTAAATAAAGGGGGCAGGAGCTCACAGTCATGGCTCTGATCATGTTAGTACACACATTAACATGGGGCTAGGAAGAAATAAAGTGGTTTGACCTGATTGAGTTTCACCTTAGGTGCTTCGGGAATGTGCAACTGAGCTGAGCATTCCACTCCAATTAATATTCCAGACATCCTTGTGCACAGGAATCTTAGCAGATATATAGAAAAAGGCAAACATAGTACCAATCTATAAAAATTGTAGTCGAGAAGAACCTCTAAATTATTGACCCCATATCATTAACAAGGGTGGTAGTCAAAATATTAGAATAAATAGTTAAAGCCAAATGGGTTGAACACCTCAAGAGTAATGGCATAAATAATAGACAGACTGTATGATTTTTGAATAGGAAGATCCTGTGTAACAAATCTTCTTAGTTTTTATGATAGAGCCACATACTACAGGAAAGTGGTGGTTGGGTTGACTCTGTCTATCTGTA
>WNGS01072847.1:6113009-6130492 GCA_020271785.1 Procambarus virginalis
ATTGCTAATTTTTTTAAATTTAAAATTTGCCCCGAGGGCCGAGTTTATTGGGCAGCGCCACTCATCTTGTGAGTGGACACACCGCATAGCAGCATGTACAACACTCCCCATAGGAAGAAAACCGCTGGGTTGTTGTTTTCTATTTTACAATTTGTGACGCTCATTTTTATGTTGTGGTGTTTGTATAGGTGGTGGGTGTTGCATTCACCTAGTTGTTGAGCCAGTGAGGGTTGAACTCTGCTCTTTCGGCCCGCCTCTCAACTGTCAATCAATTAACTGTTACTAACTACTAACTACTTCCCTTCCCCCCCCCCCCCCCACACACACAGGAAGCAGCTCTTAACAGCTGTCTAACTCCCAGGTACCTATTTAATGCTAGGTAAGAGGGGCATCGGGGTGAAAGAAACTCTGCCCATTTGTTTCCGCCATCGCCAGGGATCGAACCCGGACGCTAGGATTATGACTGTCCACTTACACCATCTGGGGACCGTGGCTGTGTCTCCTCCTTCTCCTTGAGGAGAAGGAGTAAAGAGAGCCAAGGCTGTGGCCCACGAGGGGGGGGGGGAGGATGGGTATCGACCCAAAATAGCGCCTCGGACTCCACCCTGTACTCTACGCCCTCTGTCCTCTTTGAAATTGAGTTGAAATTGAAATAAGTTTATTGAGGTAAAATATACACAAAGGGATGAGGTAGCTCAAGCTATTCTCACCCTGGTTGATACCTGGTTGATGGGGTTCTGGGAGTTCTTCTACTCCCCAAGCCCGGCCCGAGGCCAGACTTGACTTGTGAGAGTTTGGTCCACCAGGCTGTTGCTTGGAGCGGCCCGCAGGCCACCATACCCACCACAGCCCGGTTGGTCCGGCACTCCTTGAAGGAAACAATCTAGTTTCCTCTTGAAGATGTCCACCCCGTTCAGTACATCGTGTTAATACATACATAGACATCACAAGCAATAAGCATATTACCGAACATTCTGAGAGATAAACATATACATTTCCTCCTGTCCCCTTGATGGCCGCCAGGGTGGGGGGGGGGGGGGAGGTGGCGCCCAGCTCTGCCACGACAGCTGATTGGTTGTGGGCCTGATAGCTGAGTGGACAGCGCTTTGGACTCTTAATCCAACGGTCCGGGTTCGATCCCCCGTCGCCGGGGAGAAACAAAATTGGGGCAGAGTTTCTTTCACCCTGATGCCCCTGTTACCTAGCAGTAAATAGGTACCTAGGAGTTTGACAGCTGTTACGGGCTGCTTTGTGGGGGAGGGTTGGGGAAATAGTAGTTAGTAACAGTTGATTGATGGACAGTTGAGAGGCGGGGTTGACAGAGCTCAACCTCCGCAAACACAATTAAATGAGTACAGACTTTATCAAGAAATAAAGGGTGAAATAAAGAAATAAAGGAAATAAAGGTTTTTATCGAAGGTAAAATTGTACAAAAAATCAGATAATTCCTAACGAAACTACCATGGGAAACAAATTCATATAAATGGGCCTACCCAGCCTCCTGTTTAGATAGTACTTATAGTAACTATCTCAACCATCGTACCAGAAAGTCTATATATGACGTGTCAATACACGTAATGGACACTTAATCAGTAGAATTTGGTACTATTGAATTTGGACAAAAGCCGAAAAAGTGTTGTAGTTATGTTGCTAATAAGACCTAACTAACCTAACCTTCCTAGGCCTAATACACGCTATCTGAAGCCTAAGATAGTACATATATGTACTATACTAGGCCTAGGAATATTTGTGTCTATCTTATCTTGAGATGATTTCGGGGCTTTAGTGTCCCCGCGGCCCGGTCCTCGACCAGGCCTCCACCCCCAGGAAGCAGCCCGTGACAGCTGACTAACACCTAGGTACCTTTTTTTTTCTGCTAGGTAACAGGGGCATAGGGTGAAAGAAACTCTGCCCATTGTTTCTCGCCCGCGCCCGGGATCGAACCCAGGACCACAGGTTCACAAGTCCAGCGTGCTGTCCGCTCGGCCGACCGGCGCCGGTCTAGCTTTATTTTTCCGGACTCAACTAAGTGAATAGGACCAATTTCTACTATCTAATTGTCTATTACGTCAATATAATTCATTGTGTCGGGGGGACAGGAAGCCGGAGTGTATTCACACACGTTAGGCTTATATCGTGGTCCACCCCCCCAGGCGGAATTACTGACCCCGCCCAGGACACAACCCCACAACAAGCTGACTAACTCCTTAGTACCTCCTTACTACTAGGTGAACAGAAGCATTATGTGAAAGGAAATGTGCCATCACCCAGTAAACAAATGTATCCGTGTCCAGAGAGAAATAGATGATTTCAATGATAAAGTCAACGATAAACTGAGAGTGTAAGGAAAGTAGACAATCAGTAGGAGAGTGTGGGCCTACTACGGGCTCACCATAGCCTGTGCTACTTGGTACTTTTTGCTGCAGGTAGCAAATCTTGAACAATAAGGAGAGTGTGGAGAAAGTAGAAGACCAGCAGACAGCAGAAGGCGGTATCTTGAGATGATTTCGGGGCTTATTATCCGGGCGGCCCGGTCGTCGATAAGGCCTCCACCCCCAGGAAGCAGCCCGTGACAGCTGACTAACTCCCAGGTACCTATTTACTGCTAGGTAACAGGGGCATCAGGGTGAAAGAAACTGCCCAGGTACCAGGCAGTAATGTCTCAGAATGAGGAGACATTCTCCTCAGGCGGAGAGACAATTTGAAAACGACTTAGCAGATAAAGACTCCAACTACTTCACAGCCACGCCAGGAGGAAAACGACAGTGAAGGACCAAGAGGTAAAATTAGAAACATGCTCACAGAAAGTGACATGGAAATGTGTGAGAAGCTTGTCAAGATATTCCAGGTCTGGACAATAGAGCAAAGGTGGGGGGGGGGGACGTACTTGAACTGAGCGGGGCGTGGTCAGTCCAAGTGCCACTGGAGGACATTAAGATCTCCAGTGTTCGTGAATACCAAAGAAAGAAGCAGAAACCCTGTCGTAGTTGCTTTCTGTCATGCGTATTGTCACTGGGAATAGGAGAACTGCCAGGAAGTTGGAAGACAATAAGTATAGTGACACTATACAAAGGAGGAACATTTCCTGGAGTGTCTTCCACCAAATTCATCCACTGCATATTTCCCAAATACTCCTCTTGCTGGGTGAAGATCAGGTTTCATAGATTAGATGTACCTCCCTTTTCCCTTGTCTTCTTTTACATGGTAAGTTGTATGGTAAGCTCCATAACTTCGACTAACTTTGCACCCTCCAAGTTTCTTCCCCAACCATAGGGGCTCCTCAATTCCCTATCCGTCTTTAAACAATTTTTTGGCCACAATGATCAGTAATTTTCTTCTCACTCTGTACTCACCTAGTTGTGCTTGCGGGGGTTGAGCTCTGCCTCTTTGGTCTGTGTGCTGTTGTTGTCGCTCTCAGCATGTCATCTATGCATGCTTTGTAGGCGTTTCCTGTCTGAATCCTGGTGAATCCGTTTGCTTCACCATCTGCACGTTCCCCCACACTTACACCTTCTTTTGACCCCGCGGGAAATATTACATTCGAGGCCCAGTGATTTTGTTTCCAGTATTGCGATTACATCAAGTTCATTAACACTAGTCCTTTATATTAATTGATCTACTGTATGACTCCATCATCGTTAGTGTATCAGATCTTGACGTTTATGTGGATGGACATTATGCCTTCCGCAACCCATTAACATCTATTGGTTTCTAATGGTGTGGGCTGCAAGTTGGAGCAATATTGTGTGGATTGAGGAGTTGTCAGGTGTGTGTTCTTGCCTAGTTGTGGTTGCTGGGGTTGAGCTTTGGCTCTTTGGTCCCGCCTCTCAACTGTCAATCAACTGGTGTACAGATTCCTGAGCCTACTGGGCTCTATCATATCTACACTTGAAGCTGTGTATGTGTGTGTGTGTGTGTGTGTGTGTGTGTGTGTGTGTGTGTGTGTGTGTGTGTGTGTGTGTGTGTGCGTGTGTGTGCGTGTGTGTGTGTGTGTGTGTGTGTGTGTGTGTGTGTGTGTGTGCGTGTGTGCGTGTGCGTGTGCGTGTGTGTGCTTGCAAGAACGTTGCCAGGAAAGGTCACCTCTGTATCATAAGGTCACAGTGTCTTCATTTTCTCTCCCTCCCGCCCTTGTGGGAGGGAGAGAAAAATATAGGAAAAATATGCCAGGTTATCCTTGTATTGGGGCGATGGTAAGATAATTATCCCGTAGAAAGCGTTAAGCCTGTATGACCATACACCACTTGGAAGGGATATGAGGACAAGGAGCTGGGATATGAGGACAAGGAGCTGGGATATGAGGACAAGGAGCTGGGATATGAAGACAAGGAGCTGGGATATGAGGACAAGGAGCTGGGATATGAGGACAAGGAGCTGGGATATGAGGACAAGGAGCTGGGATATGAAGACAAGGAGCTGGGATATGAGGACAAGGAGCTGGATATGAGGACAAGGAGCTGGGATATGAGGACAAGGAGCTGGGATATGAGGACAAGGAGCTGGGATATGAGGACAAGGAGCTGGGATATGAGGACAAGGAGCTGGGATATGAGGACAAGGAGCTGGGGTAAGAGGGGCAAGGAGCTGGGATATGAAGACAAGGAGCTGGGATATGAAGACAAGGAGCTGGGATATGAGGACAAGGAGCTGGGATATGAGGACAAGGAGCTGGGATATGAGGACAAGGAGCTGGGATATGAGGACAAGGAGCTGGGATATGAGGACAAGGAGCTGGGATATGAGGACAAGGAGCTGGGATATGAGGACAAGGAGCTGGGGTAAGAGGGGCAAGGAGCTGGGATATGAAGACAAGGAGCTGGGATATGAAGACAAGAGCTGGATATGAGGACAAGGAGCTGGGATATGAGGACAAGGAGCTGGGATATGAGGACAAGGAGCTGGGATATGAGGACAAGGAGCTGGGATATGAAGACAAGGAGCTGGGATATGAAGACAAGGAGCTGGGATATGAGGACAAGGAGCTGGGATATGAGGACAAGGAGCTGGGATATGAGGACAAGGAGCTGGGATATGAGGNAAAATGAAGGGTGATTGCGAACAAATCGATAACGTTAAAATTGACGCTATTCCCGCAAGCTGTGATTGGCTTTCATGTTACCCAATGAAATTGTACCGCGCGGCGGCGTGTGATTCGTCGTCATGACGGACCAATGGTTGATCTCCACGTGATGGTTTGCAATTGGTCCGTTACGTTGTCTGGCTTCATTGGTTGCCTGAAGTGGTCGTACTGTTGAGATGGGTGTTGTAGGGTGTGTTGTGGGGAGGGGTATTGTAGGGTGGGTTGTGGAGAGGTTTGGTCTCTGGCCTCTGATTGGTCCGTCGCGTTGACCCAGTTCCTTGCTCTCCCCCGTGGCGCTCTTTGATTGGTCCATTCCGTTCGACCCAGTTTCCCGCGCCTTTCGAGCGGTCTGGTCTCTGATTGGTCCGTTCCTTTTAAAACCACCAATGAGAAGCCACTTTCGTACCTCGAATACACCCCGTGTGTACATCACCTCGTATCCCAGAGGGTGTGTGTGTGTGTGAGTGAGTGTGTGTGTGTGAGTGTGTGTGTGTGTGTGTGTGTGTGTGTGTGTGTGTGTGTGTGTGTGTGTGTGTGTGTGTGTGTGTGTGTGTGTGTGTGTGTGTGTAAGTGTAGCACGGTTTGGGGTGTGTAGCAACCCATTTCTCGTTATAGCACGACGCATTTTGACGTATAAGTCACTTAAGGCCAAGTACTGGTGGACAAGAAAATGATGGCGGCTCGCGAAATTTACATGATGTCCCTTTTTTCCGTTCGTGGGACCCCTCTGGTTGGTTAGGTTAGGGCACGTTAGTATGGCAGTTTCTTAATGTTCGGGACGCTGGCGGGAACGGCCGGGGGGGGGGGTGCGTACCCCCAGTAGGGGGGGAGTATTGATTGTTGGCCGCATCATCTCTCTCTCTCTCTCTCTCTCTCTCTCTCTCTCTCTCTCTCTCTCTCTCTCTCTCTCTCTCTCTCTCAAATATTAGTTATACAACATGTTAACTTCTGAACTATCCCGTAACAGTTGTGTAGTATAATTGGTTTAATATAATTACATCTTGTTCATTGAATTCAGAGTTTGTGAGCTTTTGGTGGTCGTTCGGTTTGGTTTTATTTTCATTTATATTAGTTTGTGTCGTGTGGGGGTTGCGGGGAGGTTACTAACAATAGGCGTATTTTCCAGTCCGAGTTTCAGCTCCTGGAACTCGCCTTTGCAGCCGCCTACCCTGGAAACACAAACAGTAAGTGTCTCTATTTTCCGCTTGTTACAACTTGTTATAACGTTTTTACATCTTGGCTTAACGTGTTTATGACGTATTAGAACGTTGTTACAACTTGCTATATTGGTTGTTATAACTGCTAGGAGGTGTTAAAACTTGTTCGAACGTTGTACCAACGTCGTAGTTTCGGTGTGTGTTTGGCGGGTAGTTCGTTCTCTCGCTATCTGTGTCTATAGCATCCAGCCGTGCTCTCTCGCTCTATTGGTATTCATTGTACTTTAAACACTGTAAGCTCACCTAGAAATTTGGTATGTCTTTATCATGTCTCCTCTGCTTCTTGTCTTTTGTAGCGTCATTAGGTCTAGTTCCTTCTGCCCGTCTCTGGCCTCGGGCCGGGCTTGGGGAGACGGGCTTTAAATGTAGTAGACATCCGTTCATGCGGATGTCATCCGTTCATGTAGACATCCATTCATGCTACTTAGTGGTGGTGGTGAGTAGCACGAGGGAGGCCACTACTCCCTCATGCTTCTGGTGAGGGAGGGACGACCCCCTCATGCTCCCCACCCCAGCAAATATAGCATTAGTTGTATTACAGTCGGTCAAGACGGTCCCCGCCGCCCCCCCTCCTCAGAGGGTAAAAATAGACATCATTCTATTTTATCAGTCGACGTCTCTTGCAATGTATTTTGATGAATTCATTTGATATTTTTCTTGTATCTAGCCGCTGGAGGAGATAGTTCCCGGGTTAATATATATATATATGCTGCGCTAACTAGGCATTAGTCATGCTGCTGGTGCTTGGATATCGAAGTTATCTGCAGAGATGGCTACGCCCGCGTGACGTCAGCAGCCTCAGCGTGACGTCATGAGAATGGCGTGACGTCACAAACTCGAGCCGTGACGTCAGAGCCGCCCGCCCAGTACCCTGCCGTGAGCCAACAATTTGGGGAACTTAAAAAAAAGCGAAAGGTCTTATTTTGTGGTGGGACGCACACACACTCGCTGCCTGGCCCCCCCGAGGGCTCACGAGACGGGTTGAGCGCCCCCTAGTGTGTAGGATGAGGCTCTGGTTGGCCCAATGTGAGTCACACTAAATTAATTCAAGAGGAAGGTGTTCCAAAAAATCAAAATCAGGGTTAGTGTCAGTGCGTGAGACCTATGTAATAGTGTCACCACAAATACGGCACCTACACGGTACAAGACCTCCTCATGGACAGTTACAGACCCGCTCCTGTGCCAGGTTAGTCCACTACGGGCTCGCCATAGCCCGTGCTACTTTGAACTTTTTTTCCGAGTAGCTGAATCCAAGACAACAACAACATCCTCATGGAGGCCACCTCAACACACTACATCGAGAGCTCGGCTCAGCCAAAGTCGCAGGCAAAGAACAAACGTGAAATCTAGAGGTGTCCCCTAATGCCACCAGCTGCATAACTGGTATAGTCAGCCCTCCAGGGCTGAAAACCACCATGAAGACCTCTCCATCCATCGCCACATCTCTAGTATCAGCTATTGATACAGATAATGGCTCCAAAGAGCCTCCGCTTACGGGCTCACCATAGCCCGTGCTACTGGAACTTCTTGTTCTGAGTTCACAGCACCGCTCCTGTGCCAAGTTAGTCCACTACGGGCTCACCATAGCCCGTGCTACTGGAACTTCTTGTTCTGAGTTCACAGCACCGCTCCTGTGCCAAGTTAGTCTACTACGGGCTCACCATAGCCCGTGCTACTGGAACTTCTTGTTCTGAGTTCACAGCACCGCTCCTGTGCCAAGTTAGTCCACTACGGGCTCGCCATAGCCCGTGCTACTTGCAACTTGTTCTGAGTAGCTGAATCTATAACAACAACAAACTGATCGCTTCCTCCTTCACTCACACTCTTCTTATCTCTTTGTTTCTCATTATATCACGAATTTATCTTCCTTCCCTTCTCTCCTCCATCTTCTGCCTCTTGATAGTAGGTGGAGTTTGCATGAAGGGTTTGTCCTCCCGGATGACTGCACCAGGACACATGCTGGTGGACGCGCTTATGTTGAGCATGATAAAAGAGTTTCAAAAGTGCTTGTTGCGTTTTACGGGCTATTCATGCCCGTGCCACCTCTTGGGTGGCTTAATCTTTATCAATCTTGTTGCGTTGTGCTGTACACGGGAGGCATCTCCCGTAACGCAGGGTGCAGTCGCACCTCCACAGATCTCCAGTATCAGCTCTTGATACTGGTAATGGCTCAAAAGGGCCACCGCTTACGGGCTATTCATGCCCGTGCCACCTTTTGAGTGGCTTAATCTTCATCAATCTTGTGCTGTAGACAGAGGAGTGTGTTAGAAGGAAGCTTGCCGCACCGCAGGACTACCTTACCTTGAGGTTACCTTGAGGTGCTTCCGGGGCTTAGCGTCCCCGCGGCCCGGTCGTCGACCAGGCCTCCTAGTTGCTGGACTAATCAACCAGGCTGTTTGACGCGGCTGCTCGCAAGGGCGGGGTGTTGTGTTTATGGTGCCAGCTGATCTTGGGGCTGCGACGAGGCAGTTGTTTTCTGTGTTTAGCTGTTGGTGGCGCCAGGTATAAATGTGGCGCGGGTCAGATGTGCCCCCCTCCCCCCAGTGTTTACAGGCTCACCATAGCCCGTGCTACATGGACACTTCCTTCTGAGTAGCTAAATCTAAAACAACAACAGATGTGACCCAATTGGTTGGTCGACTGGAGATATTTACCCAGTGCTTTGACTATTTGGTATTTTGTTCCTGAGACGAGAAGTCACCTCGTAATATATGCTCGATGGTAGAGGGGTATTTTAAGTGCGATAAATACTTGTTTGAAATTTATTCTGACACTTTGATGTGGGAAACAGTGAAGAAGGGAGTGTTGGAGTGCTTCAGACACCTGACAGTGAACGCTTTCATTTATCACATTGTTTATTCATCCCCCCCCCTCCCATCAACTTAGGCTGGACGGTAGAGCGACGGTCTCACTTCATGCAGATCGGCGTTCAATCCCCGACCTTCCAAGTGGTTGGGCACCATTCCTTCCCCTCCCTGCCCCATCTCAAATCCTTATCCTGACCCTTTCCCAGTGCTATATAGTCATAATGACTTGGCGCTTCTCCTGATAATTCCTTTCCTTCCTATTCCCCCCCCCCTCCCCTCCCCTCACCCCTCCCCCTCACCCCTCCCCCCTTCTCCATGCGGGGCTCAGGGTACGCGAGTCGGACGCATTTGCGTACCATGAACGCGCGTGCGGATATTGGGTGTACAAAACATCTGAAGCTTACATCAAACACCTTTGTTTACAAGCTTAAACCTTTACGGCAAATCGTAAAAGGTTAATATTTACGAGAGCGCGTCATAATGAATGGAGTAGTAGCAGTAGTACTCTCACCACGTGGCTACTGTTAGTAAACAATGTCAACCAGAATTAAGGAATCTCTGAATGAACTTTATAGTCGAGCTATTTATGGAGTAGAGAGAGAGAGAGGGAGAGGGAGAGAGTAGTCACACTAGCGCTAGTGAAGGCGCAAACGTAAATAGTTTTAAGAATGAGCGAGTCTATTGTGGCGGGAAGAATGTTTATTTTTTGTTATGAAAGGGAGAATGTATTAGGGTAAACAAACGCGATCTGTTTGTGATGAGAGCACAGATAGTGGGGCCATCTAAGATGCTTTGTTATGAATGAGGGTAGTGGTAGTGGTAGTAGTAGTAGTGATAGTGATGACTGTAGTAGCAGCAGTAGGTGCCGGAACAACCGTGGACATCTTCAAGAGGAAACTAGATTTATTCCTCCAAGGAGTGCCGGACCAACCGGGCTGTGGTGGGTATGTGGGCCTGCGGGCCGCTCCAAGCAACAGCCTGGTGGACCAAACTCTCACAAGTCAAGCCTGGCCTCGGGCCGGGCTTGGGGAGTAGAAGAACTCCCAGAACCCCATCAACCAGCTATCAACCAGTAGTAGTAGTAGTAGTAGTAGTAGTAGTAGTAGTAGTAGTAGTAGTAGTAGTAGTACCATACAGAATGGTAACCGTGTCCTGGATGCAGCCCTGAAAGCACAAGGATTGACCTCCTTTTCCTCCTAACCTACAGGAGTCCAACTCCCCCTTCCACCTGTGCAATACTCGCCCCAAACCTGGTTTTGAACTCCTGTATAATTCCTATAACTCACTTATAACACTATGAAACTATTGCGGAATTCCTAATTATCTGAAAACAACTGCAGCTTCTGTAGATCATCCCCCCCAAAAAAAGTATATTGGGGGGGGGGGGTATAATATTTTGGTGTTGTCAGGATATTTCTGGTGATATAACCAGACCATCACCAGAGATATCCTGACAAACACCACCAAAATGACCAGACCACACACTAGAAGGTGAAGGGACGACGACACAATCGACTTGAGAATGATCCATAACGGACCGAAACGTCGTCGTCCCTTCACTTTCTAGTGTGTGTGGTCTGGTCAACATACTTTAGCCACGTTATTGTGACTCATCGCCTGCACCACCAAAATAATCATCACATACAACAACAGCAGAAGACTGGACGATGGCGAGGCAGTATACATCTAACAAGCCAAGCCATCTATCAACAGTCAACTAACAGCAAAGTACACTCTACCACCGTCGAGAACACGACCAAACATACAACATACTGCCCCAGCCATCATGGAAACAGGAGAATTGTAAGCTGCAGTGGGTCTATTGACCCTGAAGTGTGGTGCTTCACCTTCACCTCATCCTCGGCTATATATCTGGCAACACTGAAACTTGTAATCACCATTTGGTCTGGGAGTCATCTCCCCTCACGCAGGGTGCAGTCGCACCTCCACAGATCTCCAGTATCATCTCTCGATACTGTTAATGGCTCATAAGGGCCACCACTTACGGGCTATTCATGCCCGTGCCACCTCTTGGGTGGCTTAATCTTTATCAATCAATCAACTTGTAATCCACCATTTGGTCACCATTTGGTCCGGGAGACATCTCCCGTCACGCAGGGTGCAGTTGCGCCTCCATAGATCTCCAGTATCATCTTTTGATACTGGTAATGGCTCAAAAGGGCCACCACTTACGGGCTATTCATGCCCGTGCCACCTCTTGGATGGCTTAATCTTAATCATCAACTTGTAATCAACTTTACGGGCTTACCATAGCCCGTGCTACATGGACACTTCGTTCTGAGTAGCTAAATCTGAAACAACAACAACAACTTGTAACCTTACGGGCTATTCATGCCCGTGCCACCTCTTGTGGTGGCTTAATCTTCATCAGTCAACTTGTATCCATTCGAACTCTGTCTTTGATAATGTTAAGAAGGGTTTACGACACGTATGTCTTAGCGTCAAGACATAATAAAATTGTAAAATGAACTTTGGAGAGTTAATTTTTCAACTTCCTTCTCAAGTGAAGAAAAACATAGTAAAATAGAAAGGATTCATGCTTGAATGACTGAACTCGAGCACAGGAGCAGTTGATGGTGTACACATAGAAGTGATTAAGGGGATTGATACGCAGGGGTTGGGGTGGGTGGGGTGACCTGCAGGAAGAGAAGGTAATGAGGAATGGTTGTGGTTGAGGGGGGGGGTATGGTGCTGGGGGGATGGGGGGAGGGGGTAGTACCCCTGGAGAGCGTGATGCTGCTGGAGGTCAAGATCTGCCCGGAGATAAACACGGAGGCTGGTGAATGTTAGCCTCAATAGGAAAGTAAATTCAACTGGTTTTCAGGTTTTAATTACCCTGTGTCCCATCCCCCCCCCCCTCTCTCACTCTTCCCCCTCCCCCCGCCTCTGACCTTCTTTGTCATGTTTGTGTTGTTTTGCTGTGCTTTCCTTTGTGTAGTTGTTTGTGGCATAGTTGCCTGATATTGCAGGCGATGAGTCACAATAACGTGGCTAAAGTATGTTGACCAGACCACACACTAGAAGGTGAAGAGACGACGACGTTTCAGTCCGTCCTGGACCATTCTCAAGTCGATTGTCCAGGACGGACCGAAACGTCGTCGTCCCTTCACCTTCTAGTGTGTGTGGTCTGATCAACTTGCCTAACATTGTCGTCATTCGTCGCTCAATTTCTCAAATTCATGAAATACATTTTTGTGTCATTGTGTTGCTGCTATTAATGTAGTGTGGCTTACTGTTGCTTGAATATATTGTCATTATTGTGTTTATTTTGTATTAAATGTGTATAATTTTTCCATTTTTTTCAGTTTTCCATTTTAAGTGTTTTTATTTATATTGTTATATTTATTTGTTTGTTCTCACTTTACTCGTTTTGCATTTTGTTCCTTCTCTCGTTTGCCTCCTTTTTCATTTTGTCCTATTTCCTTTCTTCCAGTTTCTTCACTTTTATGTTCTTCACTTGGTCGTCTGGGTGTGACGGGGGGGGGGAGTTATGGCCATCAGGATGGCCGTCTTCTGGGGGTGGGGGTCGGGGGGGGGGGTGAGGTGCGGGGTCTGTCCCTCGCCTACCTGTCCCCGGCGTCTCCTCTCTGACTCTGGCCTACCACAATTGTAGGCCTACCTGTCTGGGGCCTAGATTACCATCTGTGCCCAGTCGCTTTCACCTGTGTATCTATAAACGTATTTTGAGCACCTGTGAAAATGTTATTTATGGTAAATCACACGCGTATCATACACATAATAATAATAATAATAATAATAGTTATTAGTAGTAGTAGTAGTACTTAATTAACGTACGGCAATTAATTATTACGTTTATTATTTTTGCTTCTGTATTTTGGTGCTTTGAGGAGAGCCAACTAGTTTCTCCGCTTTTTATGGCCCGAGTTTTGATTGGTTTCAAACTTTAAAATAATTACATTTTTTCCGGATTTATGAAAATATTATAGTTGGTTTAGGGGTCAATGTTGGGAGTAAGTAGTAAGCAGAGGGAGGGAAGGAAGGGAGGGAGCAGGGAAGGAAGGAAGGAGAGGAAGAAAGCATTGCAGGGAAGAGGGAGGGTAGAGGGAGGGAGGAAGAAAGTATTTAAGTATGTACATGGAACTACAGAGACATGAACAAATCCGCAAGGGCCGTGACGAGGATTCGAACCTCGAATAGAGCGACATGGTCTGTGACAGGGGAGTACATGTGTTGTGTACTGTGTTGTGTACTGTGTTGTGTACTGTGTTGTGTACTGTGTTGTGTACTGTGTTGTGTACTGTGTTGTGGACTGTGTTGTGTACTGTGTTGTGTACTGTGTTGTGTACTGTGTTGTGGACTGTGTTGTGTACTGTGTTGTGGACTGTGTTGTGTACTGTGTTGTGTACTGTGTTGTGGACTGTGTTGTGGACTGTGTTGTGGACTGTGTTGTGGACTGTGTTGTGGACTGTGTTGTGGACTGTGTTGTGTACTGTGTTGTGTACTGTGTTGTGGACTGTGTTGTGGACTGTGTTGTGTACTGTGTTGTGTACTGTGTTGTGTACTGTGTTGTGTACTGTGTTGTGTACTGTGTTGTGTACTGTGTTGTGTACTGTGTTGTGTACTGTGTTGTGTACTGTGTTGTGGACTGTGTTGTGTACTGTGTTGTGGACTGTGTTGTGGACTGTGTTGTGGACTGTGTTGTGTGCTGTGTTGTGGACTGTGTTGTGGACTGTGTTGTGGACTGTGTTGTGGACTGTGTTGTGGACTGTGTTGTGGACTGTGTTGTGGACTGTGTTGTGGACTGTGTTGTGGACTGTGTTGTGGACTGTGTTGTGGACTGTGTTGTGGACTGTACATCATTATAAGTGCGGCAACAGAAGCCCCAATGACCCAGGACGTGGCCCTCTGGGGCACCAATTCACTCCTTGTATGGTTAATGACTGAGTAAATATGCCTCCTAACTCATCAAACTGAGCATTCCTTTGATATGTTATCTACCTGTCACTGGTATTCCTCTTTATCTGTACCCCTCACCGTCCAAGCAGCATTCACACCCGTCATCAGGAAAGGTAATGGGGTTCTGGGACCAGATTCACGAAAGCACTTACGCAAACACTTACGAACCTGTACATCTTTTCTCAATCTTTGGCGGCTTTGTTTCCAATTGTTAAACAGTTAATGAGCTCCGAAGCACCAGGAGGCTGTTTATAACAATAACAACAGTCGATTGGCAAGTTTTCATGCTTGTAAACTGTTTAATAAATGTAACCAAAGCCGTCAAAGATTGAGGAAAGATGTACACGTTCGTAAGTGCTTGCGTAACTGCTTCGTGAATCTGGCCCCTGGCTCTTTATAAACCTTACCTACATTAAAGCTGTCACATTTGAAACAATTGCCTCCTCCATCAAAAATTTATGATCTCACGAGAACTGTGTCTACACCGACGGCTCAGTCCAATCGTCTACTGGATGATGGACTGCAGCAGGAGCAGCAGCAGCAGCAGCAGCATGTAGGTTTTACTGAACCGATACTTGCTTACAGACTATCAGTGTCAGGTTAAACAACTGGCTGACCTCTACACGAACTAGCGGCACTAGAACTAGCTTCCAGTACATACACACACATCTAGGAAGAAAAATAATATTTTGTGATTTCAAATTCTGCTCTTCAAGCACTTGAAAACTTCTCCTTCAAGAACAACAGGAAGACTCTTAGCAATTATAAATAACCTGTTCGCTGCGCAGAATAAAGGGTTTAGAATCTCTTCTATATGGATACCAGCTCACACATAATATAACTTATCATACTGAGCGAGACGTTGCAGCCAAATTAGAAATTACTGACCCTTAAAGACGCCTTCAAGAGGGAGCTTGTCCAGTTTGTGCTGGCATTACTGGATCAGCCAGGCTGTGTGGGCATGCGGACTACCAAACTAACACCCCTGAAGGACCAGGCACTCACCTCGCCCCAGCCCAGTCTACGGAATTAGAAAATCAACATAACGACACTTCCCTGAATTTTTCTCTTCACCTCTACCTCTTCCTTTCGTTTCTTATCCATGTTGATTCCCTCTTTCTTCCCCTCTTTCACTCCTCTTTGCCTTCCATTCTCTCTCTTGCCAGGTTCCTGCGGAGTCTGCTGGAGGGTTAGTTGTGACCATGTTAGTTCCTGCTGGAGTCTGCTGGAGGGTGTATTGTGACCATGTAAGTACCTGCTGGAGTCTGCTGGAGGTGTAGTTGTGACCATGTTAGTCCTGCTGTAGTCTGCTGAGGTGTAGTTGTGACCATGTAAGTACTGCTGGAGTCTGCTGGAGGGTGTAGTTGTGACCATGTAAGTCCTGCTGGAGTTACTGCTGGAGTGTTGTAGTTGTGACCATGTAAGTCCCCGGAGTCTGCTGAGGTGTGATCTGCAGACCTGGCCAGTTTATCTAATGTTTTTAACTGTACTGTATATATGGCAACTACCTCAATTACTGTTTCTAGTGCAACCATTTCTACTGCTGTAATATTCACACTATAGTTGCTACTGATGTTGCTCTTGCTACTATGTTGTTGCTTCTGTTGCTACTGATGTTGCTACTTCTACCAAAAAAATTCTCAGATTGTTAGTTCAATGTTGCGTCATCGCTTGACGCAGACGCTAATGGTCAGGATTTTTAGGAAAACAACATATATAAGAGCCACGTCTTTCATATAAGAGCCTGCTCGTATGGACCTATAGGCCTCGTCCAGTCACCTTAATGCCTATGTTCTTATGTAAATATATATGAGGATAAAGTGGTTTTAAATCTGCGGCTTCCCCGTTGTATCTTCGTATAGTCGCTATCTTGTTGGTTCTCTCCTCTTCCTGCCTGCTGTGTCTCTTCTCTTCCCTTCTCCCCTCCCCCTCCTCCCTCTTTTTCTCTTCCACTTCTCGTGCGCATGTCAGCATTATTGACCCGAGTGAGAAAGCACAAGGCTGTAACCCCGGAGATCAGTCATCAGCTGGTGTCAGCAGGTGTCAGCAGGTGTCAGCAGGTTTCAACTGGTGTCAGCAAGAGCTGCTGTTGCAGAGCCAGTACCTGCAACCTCCTGCTTCCTCCTCCCCTCCTCCGTTCCTCCCATCACTCTTATTTTCCTCTCTCTCTCTCTCCTCTCTCTCTCTCCTCTCTCTCTCTCTCTCTCTCTCCCTCTCACTCTCTCTCGCTGCGCGCGCGCTTGCTCGCGACGCGCTCGCGCGCGCAGAGGGCGAGAGAGCCTAGGAACTAGGCCACGGTCACCGTGAATAATGTTTGATGTCAGGCCGTGTGTGGGAAGGCTGTGTGGGAGAGCGACATGTGAGGCAGTGCTTTGGTATGTGTTATTGTTGGGGAACCCATTAGTACAAGAGTTCTTGGGGCAGGGAGGGCGAGGTAGGGGGAGGGGGGCAGAGTCGGGGAGGGGGGGGGAAGTGAAATCAAGGAAGGAGAAGGAGTCAGGGGAGGGAGGGAGGGGAAGATTGATGCAGCAGGAGACTAAGTGAGCGAATTCGTTAGCTAAGGAGACATCCTTGTCTCCATGCATTTATATTGCCGGGTGTTAAGCCTCATTAGACTACGCCCAGTTCAATTTTGGTCGCCGTACCATTTCAGGGACACGAATTCGCTTGCACAAGTACAAACAAAAACTTTATATTCTAGAGAAAGAAAGAATAATAGTGTCATGATTTGAAGTCTTTACATGAAGGAAAGGATATGCCAAAGGGATATAAATGTGACTTTAAATATATCAACGTGAAAATAGAACACGAAACAATGGATATCACTTTGCGAAGTTTTGATATCAGGGATGATCCAGGTGGGGTAAACCCTGAGTTTGGGAAACCCGAGAGTAGTGATTTTATTGAACAAATTACCGGGTTACATAAAGAGACGTGGGAGTGGTGTAGTTGTTTTAAGCGTAGGTTAGACATGTAGTGCATTACTTCGGCATGTTCTTGTGATGTAGCGTAGATGGGGAGGAGGATTAGAGACTAAAAGGATAAACGTGATAACACCGTGGATGGAAAGGATTGGAGAGCAGAGTGGCAATATGGGATAATGCATAAGGGATACGTTTTTGTAGGAAAAAAAGCTGAGTGGTGTGGTGGAGATTGGGGAGCGTGGGGGGAGGGTGTATGGGGCTTGGTGGTGTGGGGGGCTTTGTCGGCTGGTGGGGGTGTAGGCTGTGGTGAGGAGGGGGGCTAGTGGTTTAGGCTCCAGCCGCGCATATAAATGGGACTTGCATGCAGAGATGAAAAAGTTTGGGAATTTTAACGTCCCATGTTTTTGGGAGATGCCGTGATGATCGATGGCCGCGTGAGGGAGGGAGGGGAAGCCGTGTGTATGACCACACTAACACAAAAGTCCCCAGGCGGCCGTCATGTTTCACGCTGAATCGTCAC
>WNGS01072847.1:6130517-6141428 GCA_020271785.1 Procambarus virginalis
ATCTTTTTAAGGCTTTTATTAATATTGTTCAGTTACGCTTCGATCTCTCACACACACACGTGGGGTCCGCGGTTCAAGTTTCCTAGAGCAAAGGTGAATGGAATCGTCTCTATATTTCTTATGTCTTACTCGAGAAGGAAGTATGCTGGAGGTCCTGTTCTTGTCCTGAAGATGGCAGAACGTAACGAAGTTCTAGCTAGTTAACTGTCAGTTACAGCCACGTCACGGGGCTCCAGCGGCGTTCGTGAGCGCCAGGCAGCCTCGTCACAGGGCTCCAGCGGTGTTCGTGAGCGCCAGGCAGCCTCGTCACGGGGCTCCAGCGGTGTTCGTGAGCGCCAGGCAGCCTCGTCACGGGGCTCCAGCGGCGTTCGTGAGCGCCAGGCAGCCACGTCACGGGGCTCCAGCGGTGTTCGTGAGCGCCAGGCAGCCTCGTCACGGAGCTCCAGCGACGTTCGTGAGCGCCAGGCAGCCTCGTCACGGAGACCCAGCGGTGTTCATGAGCGCCAGGCAACCTCGTCACGGAGCGGATTAGCCCAAGATTTCCACCTTGTGTCGCATTGATCGGCTCGCCCACGAATGTGGTACATCTTGTGCGTGAGCTTACGCCCGCTCGCCCGTCTGTCTGGCGGGCGTCTCCGAGCGCTGCGTCATGCCGGCGGCCATGATGCAACCCAGAGGGTAATGGCGGGGGTGTTGAGGGGAGCCGTGCCATGTTGGCTGCTGCTGCTGCTGCTTCTGTTCTTGCTTCTGCTGCTGCTGCTTCTGTTCTTGCTTCTGCTGCTGCTGTTGTTTTCCTGCTGCTGCTGCTACAGTAATCACGTGTATTCCTCATAAATTATTGACCCATTTGCTGGCGATGGGAAGCCACTGGTGGAAAGTCCAGCGATATGAACTAGGCGGAGCCTTGTTTCATTACCTCATGGGGTGTATTTTTAGCGGAAAGATAATTTTAGCGTACTTGCGTACACTGTCCACATGGGGGGTTGGGCAGGTCCGGGGGAAGAGGAGTCCAGAGATCGGCGGCAAGGAAAGATATTTGAATGTTCCCGCCAAGTTCGGCGCGTCAACTCTCTCGACACTGGTTCACTGTCACTGATCGACACTGGTTCACTGTCACTGATGGCCGCCTCTTCCCGTGCTCTAATGATGACTTCAACATTTTCTCGGTGTCCCCATCCCTCCTGCTCGTAATTTTAAACTATTGGATATATGTAGGGAAAAGATGCGAGTGAAATATAACAAGAATTATATATATTTTCTGGAGACTAGAAGAGACGGGGAAGAAAGTTCGAGTGGCTTTACCGGGACGAGGTTCATACTTGGATGGAAACTGGAAGAGATTTAGAAGAGACAATTCGGGCACCTGGAATAGACATGGAAAGGTCTGGAAGAGACAAGAAAGGCTCCAGAAGACATGTCATGCTCTGGGAGGCATAGAAGGCTCTTGAAGACATGTAATGCTCTGGGAGAGACATGGAAGGCTGTTGAAGACATGTAATGCTCTGGGAGAGACATGGAAGGCTGTTGAAGACATGTAATGCTCTGGGAGAGACATGGAAGGCACCTGAAGAAACATCGAATGCTCCGGAAGAATGGAAGGCTCTGGAAAGCAGTCGAACAGGACTTCGTGAGAGCAGCGATGGAGGATCTCAGTGGTATCCTAGTTAAGCTAACAGTTGGCGTTGAACACTTAGTCATTACACTGCCAAATGATGTCAAGACTAATTGACGTTCTTATAATAGGCCCATCTCTCATTATCATATCCAACTGGTCCCAACTAGCCGGCCGTCAAGGACATGCTCTGACGTCATAGCCCCTGAAATTGGCTCGTTCTCTCGGATTAGGGGTAATTACTCACCGTCAGCTCGAGTCATTGCTTTTCTCTTTGAAACGGATTGACCAATTTTTGTGAAATTGTTCAGATGGAGTCGATGGTGGTCAGTGGAGCGGTATTTAGTCCCGGGTCAAGGGTCATTGTTGTTGTTTTTTTTAGATTCAGCTACTTAGAAGAAAAGTTCCAAAGTAGCACGGGCTATGGTGAGCCCGTAGTGGACCTACCTGGCACAGGAGCGGGGCTGTAACTCCGGTCGTTGCTCTAATAAACATCACTCTAGCTGCAGAGAGGTCAGGTGTAGGTTAGTCACATGTATGTTTAGGCTGGACACGCACATATGAGTAGGCAAGATATATATATATACATATATATATATATATATATATATACATATATATATATATATATATATATATATATATATATATATATATATATATATATATATATATATATATATATATATATATATATATGCAATTGACGATCACTAAACACTGATCATTTGAATGCGGAAAAAACCACAAAGAATTGGAGAAGAGAGATGAACGTTTCGGCTTGTTAAGGCCGTTGTCAACATCAGACTGATGTTGACAACGGCCTTAACAAGCCGAAACGTTCATCTCTCTTCTCCAATTCTTTGTGGTTTATATATATATATATATATATATATATATATATATGGGCTCGTTAGACATATTGACATGTATATGCCTAGGTTAGACATATACGTGATTACAATTGAGACATATGACTAGGTTAGATACATATATGACTAAACATATATATAAATGCGTTTGAGTAGATACGATATGTAGAAGCTGCCTTCTGCAATTTCACATATTTTAATGATTATCTGAATTTCTTGGTCTGTGTATACCACTGACCTGTTTTTTTGTAAGCCAGAACTATCGACTTCTTATTGCTTTGTGAAAAATAAAATTACTAATTTTAAGGTCAGAGGTGACAGGGCGGGAGGAACTAACCAATCACAAGGCTAGCTCTGACAGGGCGGGAGGAACTAACCAATCACAAGGCTAGATCTGACAGGGCGGGAGGAACTAACCAATCACAGGGCTAGCTCTGACAGAGCGGGAGGAACTAACCAATCACAAGGCTAGATCTGACAGGGCGGGCGGAACTAACCAATTACAAGGCTAGATCTGACAGGGCGGGAAGAACCAACCAATCACAAGGCTAGAGCTGACAGGGCGGGAAGAACCAACCAATCACAAGGCTAGACCTGACAGGGCGGGAAGAACCAACCAATCACAAGGCTAGATCTGACAGGGCGGGAAGAACCAACCAATCACAAGGCTAGATCTGACAGGGCGGGAGGAACTAACCAATCACAAGGCTAGAGCTGACAGGGCGGGAGGAACTAACCAATCACAAGGCTAGATCTGACAGGGCGGGCGGAACTAACCAATCACAAGGATGATAGAGGCGTATCATGCAACCACCCCCAATAGACTGGCTTAGGCCCCTGTTTGTTGCACGCTTTACAACTGCAATTACTGCATACATACGATGCAATTCTGTCCATGCATGAATATGTCGGTGATCTTGTCTCTTGTTGTCACCCTGTGTTGTCACCACCTCCACGGCGCAGTTGTCAAAATTTCTCAGTTCTGTCAAGACTGGATAAAAATCAATCGCACTTAGAGCGAGACGTCACTTCAGAGAGAAGTCACCCGTAAGTGAGCTGTCACGCTTGAGTGAGACGTCACGCTTGAGTGAGACGTCACGCTTGAGTGAGACGTCACGCTTGAGTGAGACGTCACGCTTGAGTGAGATGTCACACTTGAGAGAAAGATCAGATAACTATGACATCTTAAAGGCTTATTCTTACCCCGTTGTACAGTGTCTCATAACTTCTCACAAACTCATATATGTATATATATATATATATATATATATATATATATATATATATATATATATATATAATAAATGCACACTCCCCTAATGAGCCAGGTGACACAAAATGCGTGATTAAAGATATTAAACAATAAACAAGTGTTTAATACCATTGTCTTGGCACGTGAACACCAGCCCACGAACTGATTGATTTGGATTCCCGTTTTAAGCAAGGATAAGCCATCGCCTCAGCCAGCCCCGCGGGGGACAGTATATAATGCTAGCAGCCAGCAGCATTATTGATTCTCCCCGTCGAGCGGCACCTCCAGAACCAGGCATCTGCAGTGAATCAGGCCGACCTCATAAATCAGGTCGTCCTCATAAATCAGGTCGTCCTCATAAATCAGGTCGTCCTCATAAATCAGGCCGACCTCATAAATCAGGCCGACCTCATAAATCAGGTCGTCCTCATAAATCAGGTCGTCCTCATAAATCAGGTCGTCCTCATAAATCAGGTCGTCCTCATAAATCAGGCCGACCTCATAAATCAGCCCGACCTCATAAAGCGCAGAACTCACTCCAGGTATACTTCAGGTATGATACGACGGCGCTCATACTCATCTTCTTTATGAGAAATAATGCTGATGGCAGGAGTAACACACATTAAATGTGTATCCCAACACTACACCATTACGGGGCTCACCATAGCCGTGCTACATGGACACTGTTCTGAGTAGCTAAGTCTGAAACAACACACACTACACCTTGTCAATCACTACACCTACACATGAATGGCCAACACTGAGGCCAAGGTGGGGGGGGGAACACTGCTTTACCTGTAGTTGTTGATAACTTGATTGATCAGACTGTGGCTTGCAGTGGCCCGCAGACCAATGTATCCATTACAATACTGCCTGCAGGAATNACGAACAAGCCTGAATGGTCCCCAGGACTATATGCGAATGAAAACTCACACCCCTGAAGTGACTCGAACCCATACTCCAGGAGCAACGCAACTGGTATGTACAGGGACGCCTTAAACCGCTTGACCATCACGACCGGACATAAGGAAGTGATAGCCTGAGCTATATGAACCACTTCCCCGCCGGCACTTGGGATGGTTATCTTGGGCATAGCATTTTATCAAATCACCTCATTTTTTGGGGCAAACACGTGAGGAACACAAAATCACAACACGTGAGGAACACAACACGTGAGGTTTGTGTTCCTCACGTGTTGCCCCCCAAAAAATGAGGTGATTTGATAAAATGCTATGCCCAAGATAACAATCCAAGTGCCGGCGGGGAAGTGGTTCATACAGCTCAGGCTATCACTTCCTTATGTCGGTCGTGATGGTCAAGCGGTTTAAGGCGTCCCTGTACATACCATTTGCGTGCTCCTGGGAGTATGGGTTCGAGTCACTTCTGGGGTGTGAGTTTTTCAGTTATATATATATATATATATTATATATATATATATATATATATATATATATATATATATGTGTTAATGTATAAACGAAATGGTGACTCGATAAACATTCCAATTTTTTTTATGGCGACAACATGGTACAGTTTCAACCAATCAGGAGAGAATTACATTTTGTCATCATTCGATCGGCCATAAAGATCCAGATCTAATCAGATGAGAAATCTCCTCTCCCAGGCACGCTAAGATTGGCTCTTGCAGATGAAGAAAACCAGTATTCTTTTTCTGCGTTTATGAGAGTGGTAAGGAGGAGAAGACTGAGTACAAAGTGGAGAAGACATGAGTACAAAAGGAGAAGACATGAGTACAAAAGGAGAAGACATGAGTACAAAAGGAGAAGACATGAGTACAAAAGGAGAAGACATGAGTACAAAAGTAGAAGACATGAGTACACGGGGGGAGAAGACAGCCCACTTTGCTTACAAACAACTCTCCCGACACCAGTCGAAACGTCTTGAAAGAAACAAATGTTGTCTATGCCTTTACATGTTCACTTGAGGACTGTCAACCCCAGTGGGTTATCAATATATGGGCAAGACAACATCTCTTTTTTTTCAAGGCGCATGACAATGCACAAACAGCACGGCTCATTTAAAATCCCGTTATTTATACGAACCATCATCAGTCTCTATATATATATATATATATATATATATATATATATATATATATATATATATATATATATATATATATATATATATGTCGTACCTAGTAGCCAGAACGCACTTCTCAGCCTACTATGCAAGGCCCGATTTGCCTAATAAGCCAAGTTTTCATGAATTGTTTTTCGGCTACCTAACCTACCTAACCAAACCTAACCTAACATTTTCGGTTACCTAACCTAACCTAACCTATAAAGATAGGTTAGGTTAGGTTAGGTAGGGTTGGTTAGGTTCGGTCATATTTTTACGTTAATTTTAACTCCAATAAAAAAAATTTGCCCTCATACATAATGAAATGGGTAGCTTTATCATTTCATAAGAAAAAAATTAGAGAAAATATATTAATTCATGAAAACTTGGCTCATTAAGCAAATCGGGCCTTGCATAGTAGGCTGAGAAGTGCGTTCTGGCTACTAGGTACGACATATATATATATATATATATATATATATATATATATATATATATATATATATATATATATATATATATATAAAACACCGAAATACTCGATAGATACAAAGGCAATTTGAAAATGAGACATAACCGAAGTACTACAAATCAAATACTTTCATCCAACTATTAACAGCTGTCATGTATTGAGAAACAGTCATTGGATGTCTTCTACAGAAGGCATTTTGATGGTTTGGTTAGGGTTTTAGGTAGTATAAGGGTAAGTCGTTAGGGTAAGATTTGCGTCGGTGAAGATGTAAATAATGGAAAAGACGATGGGTGACAGTGAAGGAGAAATGGTGAATGGGGAGACTTTGTCCACGTAATGGTCCCACCGCCCGCCGGGGTCTTCCAGCCAGTGTCCTCTAGTTGTCACGGTCTTGTTATGAGCGGGAGGCTTTTGTTGTCCCTGTCAAGAGAAAGTGTCGTGTTGTCACGGGGTTCTCTTGTCACGGGAGTGTGTCTAGTTGTCACGAGGTCCTCTTGTCACGGGGTCCTGTTGTGACGGTGGTGTTATGTTGTCACGGGGTCCTGTTGTGACGGTGGTGTTATGTTGTCACGGGGTCCTGTTGTGACGGTGGTGTTATGTTGTCCTGTTGTGACGGTGGCGTTATGTTGTCACGGGGGTCCTGTTGTGACGGTGGCGTTATGTTGTCACGGGGTCCTCTTGTGACGGTGGCGTTATGTTGTCACGGGGGTCCTGTTGTGACGGTGGCGTTATGTTGTCACGGGGTCCTGTTGTGACGGTGTTATGTTATCACGGGGTCCTGTTGTGACGGTGGTGTTATGTTGTCCTGTTGTGACGGTGGTGTTATGTTGTCACGGGGTCCTCTTGTCACGGGAGTGTCTTGTAACAATAGAGTGTGTATATGATGGTCAACCGAGTCACTCTTTATGTGACTGCGCAAATTACGTCGCTTTCCCCTAATATGCGCTACGGCCAAATATCCACCTAATTCAAAATATGAATTTATTTTCCAATTAAATTTTAGAATTTATTTCTCCAAAAGAGCAAGTTAAGGGTCCTCTGGTAAGTTAGGAGGGCAGGAAGTTCTCCTACGGTTTTAAACCTTCATGAAAACCGTTCATTGAAAGTTCATTAATTAAGAAAGAATCCATTCATTAAGAAAGAAACCTAACAGCCTAAACCAGAGGACCCAAAACAGAAAACGGGACAGTACGTCACTTTCGTGAGCCGATTTCGTTTTGAATTACGTCGATTGTTAGCGCTTACGAGCGAGAAACGACGTAATTTGTAAGAGGTCGGGTTGTACTGAGATACGAGATTGAATCTACGACTGATGTGAGAAATTAAAGAGAAGAAATTTGAAAGATATTGAGTAAATATTAATTATACAAGTCGTACAGCAGGTAATGGCCTTGTTAAAGAGGTCACATGGAAGGTTATGTACTTACAGCTGTTACGTTGGGAGGTGACGGGGGGGGGGGGGAGGGGAGAGTGGGAAGTTCTGGAGCGTGGAGAACTTGAGGAAGAAACTTCCAGTAAGTAAATATAACCTGTACTCTATTACACACAGACATCACAATAGCGTGATGCATCAAATGAACAAACCTACGACATTGACCATGTCGTAGCTCAGTGGATAAAGGCAGCGTCTGGGATGATCTCGGACGTAGGTTCGAATCCTCGTCACGGCCCTTTGTGGATTTGTTCATAACCTGTACTCATCTCGTAGGTGGGTACAGCGGGTGTTTTAGTTCCAATACCTGTCAAGACCTGTGACTTAAACAACTCCGTGTTGAGTCCAGCCATTTGGGCTGGATGATAGAGCGACGGTCTCGCTTCATGCAGGTCGGCGTTCAATCCCCGACCGTCCAAGTGGTTGGGCACCATTCCTTCCCCCCGTCCCATCCCTTCCCAGTGCTATATAGTCGTAATGACTTTTCACTTTCCCCCTGATAATTCTCTCTCTCTCTCCGTGTTGAGCCGACAGATGCATCCAAGCTTCTAATGTTCGATGCGCCATGGTGTCCTTGTTGTCTTTGCCTACCCCGTTGATACTCGCGTGTGTGTTTGTAATCTTGAGGTAGGTAAGTAGGGAGGAAGGAAGGGAAGGGAAGGGAAGGGAAGGGAAGGGGGGTAGGTAGGAGCAGGGGTGGGCTTCTACCCTTGCCGTACCTGTTTCCCAGCATGGGTGGGGCTTCCTGCAGGCACCACCCCCACCCCACTCACACTATGCTGCAAATGTCAGTACTGTAGTGGTAAAATGATGTTGTACCAGGCATATAGTTGGCGTCCCTGTACATTCCAGTTGCGTTGCTCCTGGCAGTATGGGTTCGAGTCACTTCTGGGGTGTGAGTTTTCAGTTGCCTATAATCCTGGGGACCATTCAGGCTTGTTCGCATTTGTGTTCCTCACGTGTTGCCCCAAAAAATGAGGTGATTTGATAAAATGCTATGCCCAAGATTACCATCCGAGTGCCGGCGGGGAAGTGGTTCAAATAGCTTCGGCTATCACTTCCTTTTGTCCGGTCGTGATGGTCAAGCGGATTAAGGCGTCCCTGTACATACCAGTTGCGTTGCTCCTGGCAGTATGGGTTCGAGTCACTTCTGGGGTGTGAGTTTTCAGTTGCATATAATCCTGGAGACCATTCAGGCTTGTTCGCATAAATATATATATATTTATATATATTCATTGAAAATGACAGAAAGTTCTAGATTTATGATTCTGGCATGAATCTTCTCGATGTTTTCTTTACTGATGCAGGAAGTTGATAAATTAACTCTCCAAAAGTTAATTTTTACACTTTTTATTGAGTCTGCCTAGTGAAGCGTTTCGCAAGATCGCTCCTTACATTCTCAAAGACGAATTCTACCGTGTTGTTGTTGTTGTTTTAGATTTAGCCACTCAGAACGAAATATCCATGTAGCACGGGCTATGGTGAGCCCGTGACATAGTTCTACCGTGCATAGCGCCGGGTATAGAACCAAACCTAGGATGGTGAGGTGGTTTGGTAACATGGATGAATGGCATTACATAGGGAATATTAATAAGGTATTAAATGTATCAACATTGAGTGTGACATGTTGGCAACTTATGTTCTTCTGGTTGCAACCCGTTCCTATGGCAGGGTCATTAAGTCCTGGCTCTACGTTGGCTCGGGGTCTTGAAGTGGGTAGTCTTAACTGTATACTAGCTGGTTGTTGATTGCTGGTCTAGCTTTCTTGAGTGATTAGACTGAGGTCTAATCTTCTACTGTCATTGTATCTATCAATTATTTCGGCGTTGCTCGTGCAAATAACTCAACCAGGCGATCACCAGGAATATTTTGACTAGCAGCACGGAATTAGGCGATAGATACAATGACAATCAGAGATTGTAGACATCAGTGAGACGCTGATGGCTTGATCGGCAACCAGGAGGCCTGGTCGAGGACCGGGCCGCGGGGACGCTGAGCCCCGAAGTCATGGCAAGGGAACCGCGAGGTGCCATGTGAGAGACACGTGTGTGTGTGTGCCGTCCCCCCCCACCCCTCTCCCCACTCTCCCCTCTCTCCCCCCTCTCCCCTCTCTCGTGGATCTACACTCCCCCCCCCCTTCATCACCCCTGCGTACCCCAACCACGGTGATTCCTCTATAACAGCAGACAACCATGCGTGCTCGCCAACCACGACTGGATGTAAACAGAGGCAGACAAAACCAAACAAAACTGGCAGTTGCTCTGCCTTTGATGTAGTAATAGGAGCGTCTGAGACTTGAGCAGATTTTTCACTACCCAGCGTCATCGGTGCTCCCTAAGTTAACCTAACTCAACCCAACCTAACCCAACCCAACTTAACTGTGGGATGGAGCCGGTCGGCCGAGCGGACAGCACGCTGGACTTGTGATCCTGTGGTCCTGATTTCGATCCCAGGCGCCGGCGAGAAACAATGGGCAGAGTTTCTTTCACCCTATGCCCCTGTTACCTAGCAGTAAAATAGGTACCTGGGTGTTAGTCAGCTGTCACGGGCTGCTTCCTGGGGGTGGAGGCCTGGTCAAGGACCGGGCCGCAGGGACACTAAAAAGCCCCGAAATCATCTCAAGATAACCTCAAGATAACTCAACCCAACTCAACCTAACCCAACCCAACCTAACCTAACCTAACCTAACCTAACCTAACCTAACCTAACCGTAACTAAAATAAGAGATAAAATGTGTTTTCTATAGGTTTCTGTCTCTTCTATAGTTGTTTTCTCTTTCTATGTTTTCTATTTCTATATTGTTGTTGTAATTGTATTCTCTCCACACCTCGTAACCCCTCCCCCCCAGCCACGCCTCACCCCCCCCCCCCACACACAGCCCTCAGCCCCACTGCTGATGGGGCCTGGTGGCTGAGTGGACAGCGCTAGGAATTCGTAATCCTAGAGGTCCGGAAGATCGATCCCCTGCGATGGCGGAAACCAATGTGCGTAGTTTCTTTCATCCCGATGCTCCTGTTCACCTAGCAGTAAATAGCTACCTGGGAGTTGTCTGAGGCAGAGTTCCCGGCCGACAGAGCCAGAGAAGGTTGCATGGGGGGGAATCGTGTGAAACCCTGATTGGGCCTTCAGTTGGGGGGCGTTCAGGGAACCCTCGTGGGTTCAGTAGGACCCCATGTTGCATTCCTTTTC
>WNGS01072847.1:6223643-6238118 GCA_020271785.1 Procambarus virginalis
CACCAGAGTGCCGGCGTCAACACCTGTCACCACCACCACCAGAGTGCCAGCGTCAACACCTGCCCCACCACCACCACCAGAGTGCCAGCGTCAACACCTGCCACCACTGGAGTGCCAGCTCAACACCTGCCACCACCACCACCCAGAGTGCAGCGTCACCACACCTGCCACCACCACCACCACAGAGTGCCAGCGTCAACACCTGCCACCACCACCTGGAGTGCCAGCATCAACACCTGCCACCACCACCACCAGGTGCCAGCGTCAACACCTGCCACCACCACTCGAGTGCCAGCATCAACACCTGCCACCACCACCACCAGAGTGCCAGCGTCAACACCTCGCAACATGCCACCACCACCAGAGTGCCAGCGTCAACACCTGCCACCACCGAGTGCCAGCGTCAACACCTGCCACCACCACCACCAGAGTGCCAGCGTCAACAACCTGCCACCACCACCAGAGTGCCAGCGTCCACAACACTGCCACCACCACCACCAGAGCTGCTCAGCGTCACACCACCTGCCACCACCACCACCAGAGTGTCCTGCGTCAACACCTGACCACCAGCCACCACCGAGTGCCAGCGTCAACACCTGCCACCACCACCACCAGAGTGCCAGCGTCAACACCTGCCACCACCACCACCAGAGTGCCAGCGTCAAACACTGCCACCACCACCACCAGAGTGCCAGCGTCAACACCTGCCACCACCACCAAGTGCCAGCGTCACACCTGCCACCACACCACCACCAGAGTGCCAGCGTCAACACCTGCCACCACCACCACCGAGTGCCAGCGTCAACACCTGCCACCACCACCACCAGAGTGCCAGCGTCAACACCTGCCACACCACCAAGTGCCAGCGTCAACACCTGCCACCACCACCACCAGTGCCAGGTCAACACCTGCCACCACCACACACCAGGAGTGCCAGCGTCAACACTGCCACCACCACCACCAGAGTGCCAGCGTCAAACACCTGCCACCACCACCACCAGAGTGCCAGCGTCAACCACCTGCCACCACCACCACCAGAGTGCCAGCTCAACCCCTGTCACTAAACAGACGCCCCGTGTCCTAACTACTGAACAAGGTGGTTGTCTCCTGGTAGACCGGAAGAGCTCGTCACGTCTCACAAGATGCGGCTTAGGCTTTGAGTCTGTCGCCTCTCCCGGCTGTTATAATTACCAGCCTTACGTCTTGATTTCTTCCACGCGTGTTTGGTCCACCATCTCCGGTTCCATGTCTGTCACTGTCCACGGGGTCCAGCCGTTCTCTCCTTTCTCCCCACTCCGTCGAAAACGTAACTGTTTTGTTTCTAACCAGAACACGTACAAGTCCAATCAATCGAAGACGATGCATGGAGAACGTCCATATTACGGTGCTTAGTTTTGATTAATGCGTCGTTTTTGTTGCTGGTTTGGGAATTGCGTAATGATGTGTTGGAGTAGTCAAGATGAGTTGAGCTGAGTCTTGGTGAGGGGCGAGGCGTGGAGCCTCATTGTGAGACGTGAGAGGTGTGTGTGTAGCGGGTGTGGGTATACACGGTGTGGTGTGGGAGTGTGTGGTGCCAGGTGTGGGATCAGCAGGTATAAGTTGGAGGGGGTGGGTGGCCCTGGAGCGTGGGAGGGGAGAGAGGTGTGTGGTGGTACACGTTAAAGCTGACCTGAGGGTGCAGACACACACCAGGCGGCCGCCCGCCACTCTCTGCTCCTGCTGCTGCTGCTGGTGACGATTGGCGTGGGCGTGGTGGTGGTGATGATGGGGTAGATAACAGTGATGGTGCTGCTGGTGACGCGTTAAAACTTAATAAGAAAACACGTTCATCAGAAACTTTCCACCAAAACGGGGGACCTCCTTCAGCACCTCTCTATGGAATTTTCCACCTTTAAATCCCTCGAATTTATTCCTGTAACGTGTGCAAGAACGACCGCGGCACGACTCAACGGCTCTTCCGGGAGCTGAAGTCCCGAAGGTGAGTGAAGTAGCAGGTCCGGACGACACCAGGGGGCAGCAGTCTGGACAACACCTGGGGGCAGCAGTCTGGACGACACCGGGAGGCAGCAGTCTGGACAACACCAGGGGCAGCAGTCTGGACAAACACCGGGGGGCAGCAGTCGGACAACACCGGGGGGCAGCAGTCTGGACAACACCGGGGGGCAGCAGTCTGGACAACACCTGGGGGCAGCAGTCTGGACAACACCGGGGGCAGCAGTCTGGACGACACCGGGGGGGCAGCAGTCTGGACAACACCGGGGGGGGGGCAGGCTGGACACCCGGGGGCAGCAGTCTGGACAACACCGGGGGGCAGCAGTCTGGACAACACCGGGGGCAGCAGTCCGGTCGACACCAGGGGGCAGCATTCCGGTCGACACCAGGGGCAGCAGACCGGACGACACCGGGGACAGAAGCGGTCGTGGCGCCGAGGGGCTGCGACGTCGAGGCTCTTCCTTAACCTTGTTCCGGGAAACTAAAAGCAAAAAAATAACCAAGAAATCGTTCTGTTTTTCCCGGAGTTAGAGAGCCACCCCCTCGCCGAGTACTTCAAGCATAGCGTTCCACTGTTGATGGGGTGGGAGGGGAGAGGGGTGCTGGGACAGGACTCTTCCAGCAGGACGGTGGGAGAGGGGGGGAGGGGGGGGAGGATATATATTGCAGGATTTTTGGTTGCAGGATCGGGCTGTTGGCTCATGAACCCCGCTATTCTTACGTTGGTTGTCTATTGTATTGAACCTTGACGTATTGTTTTCTATCATATCTTCTACATCTCTCTCTCTCTCTCTCTCTCTCTCTCTCTCTCTCTCTCTTTTCTCTCTCCTCTGCCCCCTCTTTTTCTCTCCCTCCTTCCACACACACACGTTTGTGTCAAGATTCTCAGGGGAATCGACAGGGTTGATAAAGACAGGCTGTTTAACACAAGGAGCACACGCACTAGGGGACACAGGTGGAAACTGAGTGCCCAAATGAGCCACAGAGATATTAGAAAGAACTTTTTTAGTGTCAGAGTGGTTGACAAATGGAATGCATTAGGAAGCGATGTGGTGGAGGCTGACTCCATACACAGTTTCAAGTGTAGATATGATAGAGCCCATTAGGCTCAGGAAACTGTACACCTGTTGATTGACGGTTGAGAGGCGGGACCAAAGAGCCAGAGCTCAACCCCCGCAAGCACAACTAGGTGAGTACAACTAGGTGAGTATATATATATATATATATATATATATATATATATATATATATATATATATATATATATATATATCTTGCTAAGTCGGTACTCCAAATACATCATGAAAGTAGTACGTCATTCTAAACCCAAGCTCTTCAAGCGCCTTAACACCAACACTTTACGTAACACACAGTATTTCCCAACCAATTTTCTCAGATTTTGGCCAGATCTGCCCTGGCGCTAAGAATATCCCCGTGAGCGTCAGTCTCACGACTTGTGTGGGAGACGCTCTGGTTGGGCACGCTGTCGAGGTAATCACACTCTCCTTTGTATCTGTTGTGTAACACTTAGAGTAGTGGAACTTAGCCAGAGCAGTGTATGTGTATGTGTGTTGGGGGGGGGGGGTGTGTGGGTGTGTGTGTGTGGGGGTAGGTGTGTGTGTGTGTGTGGGGGGGGTGTGGGTGTGGGTGTGGTGTGTGTGTGTGTGTGTGTGTGTGTGTGGGTGTAGGTGTGTGTGTGTGTGTGGGGGGGGGTGTGGGGGGTGTGTGTGTGTGTGTGTGTGGGTGTGGTGTGTGGGTGTGTGGTGTGTGGGTGTGTGTGTGTGGGTGTGGTGTGGGGGTGTGGGTGTGTGTAGGTGTGTGTGTGTGTGTGGGGGGGGGGGTTGTTGTGCTTTCGGGGGTTAAAGGGAAGGGAACTATCAGGAGAAAGCGTTAAGCCATCACGACTATATCACTTGGAAGGGGTCAGAATAAGGATTCGGGATGGGACGGAGGGGAGGGAATGGTGCCCAACCACTTGGACGGTCGGGGATTGAACGCCGACCTGCCTGATGGGAGACCGTCGCTCTACCGTCTAGGCCAAGTGGTTGGGCACCATTCCTTATTTACCCTTTATTTCCCCCTTCGGCTCTTTCGTGCTGCCTCTCAACAGTCAATCTATTGGTGTACAGATTCCTGAGCTTCTCGAGCTCTATCATATCTACATTTCATCATGTCTCCCCCCCCCCCCTCCACCTCCTCCTATCTCCCTTAATCTCCTCCCTCCCCTATCCTAACCCATGTTCTCGTCCCCCTCCACCCTTCTACCCTCCGACCTACCATCCCTCCTACCCCTCCCTCCTGTTCCTCCTTCTCGTCACTTCAGGCCCAAGTATGACCTTCAATTCTTTCCATTTCCTTCCCGCTCTTCATGGACTCATGGACGTCTCCTAATGCTTTTCCTTCGGAGAACGTTCCCATTCCCCCGTCCCATCCCATATCCCTGCCCCCCCCCCTCCCTTCCAAGTGTATATAGTCTTTAATGACTTGGACCTTTCTCCGATATTTCCCTTCCCTACCGTGAAGAGCCGACCTCCTGACCCGTGTGACCTGGGGTTGGGGGGTCAGTAGCCCCCGAAGGGGGAGAGAGAAGCAGTGGCAGAGGAAGAGCGGGATAAAGAGAGATAGAGAATGAGAGATACAGACACACAGATTACGAGAAAGTCGACCCCTGCAAGCACAATTAGGGGAGAAGAACTAAGTGAGTACAAACACATGAAAAAAATGTGTTTTTAAAGCACTATATTTAAATATTTATATGTAAAACGCTGTTTGGTATAATCTGTGGAGAAATGGAATCGACAACATGATAAATAAATAACTGTTTAAAAGGTAGCTGAACATGACCACAATAATCCAAAACAAATTCAATAAGACCAGATGTAACGAACTAATATAATCCACTTAACAGCAAGGTCATGCGATTTGAGGCTTTTCGCCGGAGAGCGTTCCTTCTCCGATAAGGACGGTATAGGAAATTCAATGTGTTTTATAAGATATCGCAATACAATTTTATCGATTTTATCGCATGTTATCGTAACGAAGTTGGTGGGATGGGGGGGGGGGGAGGCATCTAGTCAAGTTATCGAGGCCTCGAGAGGTCTTGCGATAACTCCAATCTTCTGGTACAATGCTCACATCTCGCAAGTTACAGTGTGTAGTGGAGTGATGGTTATTATAATTCAAGAAGCAGAGAGAGACTGTATTTAACGGGGAGTCGGTCAGGAAATGTGTGAGGTTGGTGGATATGGCAGCTAAGCGGTGGTGTGAGGGGGGATTTGGGGCAAATTATGATAAGAATTGCTAGGCTTGTAGCTGTGATTAGTGTGTGGCTTGTCTGGTGTGGCCAGTAGGCCTAAACGAACTTGTTGAAGACGTCATGTGTGCAAGATATCACTACATTAAGGACTTTCAAGAGCTCAGTTGCAGTAATAATAATTTAATAAATAAAGTTGATGCTCATGAGTAGCCTAGTAAAAATAGGTATCAAAGTTAACTATTAATAATTATTAACAAAATTAACTGTTCCATGAACGAAGAGAGAAGTTTCTAACCAGGACACATAACATTGTTCATTTCGTAAAATGGTTTGCTATAGAAATATTTTTTTTGTGAATTATCTTACTATACAATCTTGATTTTTAGGTACAGAGTTTGGGATGTCATTTGTGGACTATGTACTTCAAGATACGGAAGGTGTTGGGCGACAAATATAGACTTTGCCCAGCCTTCACATCAAGTCTTTTCTTGTGCCTCGTGGAAAGCTCTGTGTTGTTGGTTTTTGGAAGGAGCATGACGGGAAAGCATGCAAGAATAACTTACACAGCTTCAATAATAACAGGTTGAAATGGGAATTTAAATATATCCATAATTTATGCTGAGAATTGTTTTGTGAAAATATTTCTGTAACTAATCGCGTTGTTTACGTGAAGGATCACCTTAAACTGTAAAATCTGTTAAGTGTGTTGGCCATATGATGTGGAAGTCATGTGTAATCCCCAAACCAAGCCTCATCAGTAATCTCCAAACCAAGCCTCATCACTTGCCCTTACCACCGTCTCTGCTCCACATTTCTATACACTCATTCCTGGCCATTTTATCACATATATGTGATATATGTGATCACATATTTGCTGATCATGTTTTCATGGGAATCCTCAATGCACTCAAAGTTTGTCAGTGCAGACAACTGATCACATGCTTCTGTATGACTAACCATCCTACGAAATGGGGATTTTTGAGTATCATATAACTAGCTGTTGATACAAACTTCATATAGTCTGGAATGTCCTTGGCATCACATAGCTAGTGAGATACTCTATGTAAACATATAGTCCACCGCAGCTGCATAAATGACCTAAACCTAAATATGTTAATAAAAACAATTGAGCATCCTAGGCTGCTCGGATGCTTATTTCTTTTGTTCACATGATATTTGTTTTTCATGGAATGTGTTAGATAAAGGAGGTATAGTTGGCAGAGCACAATGAAGGCACAAGAACGGGATTGTATCCACGACTAAATATTGAAGCCATTCAATGGAATCGATCCCGCGTACTTAGGGAATCCAGAGATGATAGTTTGATCTCATTATATGGCCTGAATGTGTACTTATAACTGATGCATTTGTGTATTAGAGTACTCTGAAGTATTAAACAGTTCATATAAAGTGCGTGCAAGTAATGAGGACATGAGGTAAATTACAGTGAAGATCAATCTTACGACACCCCCCACTCGTGTTGCTAGGACACGCCCGTGTCTGTCTCGTGGGGCTAGGACACGCCCGTGTCTATCTCCTGGGGCTAGGACACGCCCGTGTCTGTCTCCTGGGGCTAGGACACGCCCGTGTCTGTCTCGTGGGGCTAGGACACGCCCGTGTCTGTCTCGTGGGGCTAGGACTCACCTATATCCTGTCTCTTGAGGCTAGGACACGCCCGTGTCTGTCTCGTGGGGCTAGGACACGCCCGTGTCTGTCTCCTGGGGCTAGGACACACCCGTATCTGTCTCGTGGGTCTAGGACACGCCTATATCTTGTCTCTTGAGGCTAGGACACGCCCCGTATCCTAGCATGAGGCCTACACTTTGCAAACGAAACGTCCATAAGAGCAAAAAAAATTACCTCCAATAGAACCAATCACGTTTAAAAAATCCTCTCATATCCAACCCCAAACTTTCCCAACACCTAGTCCCGACACACTACATTAATTGCAGAAATTACTCCCATAATACACTTCATTTTTTTCGTAAGTTTTCCTCGCATCCATTTTCTTTACGATGGCAGGTGATCCCTGAGTTCAAATTTACGATCTTGGGATCCTTGGTGTAGTGACCAGACACCTGGCGGAAGATATCTTGAGGTATTAATAGTGTGGTCGATCCACAGCTCACTTAAATCCCCCACACAGAATTTACGAGACGAGGCTATAACCAAAATTTAACGCTATCGTTAGCGGATTTTCATAGTCTGTCATGATGGCGGATTTGGGGCGGGCTGTCGACGGGACGGACATTTTGGTAATGCTTGGGGAATGACAGGTGGTTGGGGTGGGGGGGGGCATGGGGGAGGGGGCAGCAGTTGCAGGGTTCTTCTAAGGGCTTGTGCAACATGAGTGGTATAATGTGACCTGGAGAGAGAAGAAGTAGTAGTACCCAGCGCATCGCGGTGTCGCAATGAGCTTTGTTGAGGCAACTTCTCACCGCTTGCCTGGAATGCCTGCAAATTCACCCAGGCTACCTGACTGTCGTCATAGGTTACTTGACGATTGTCGTCCGTTATTTGGCAATCGTTATATGTTCCTTGCTTATCGTCGGCTATCGTCGTTTGTTATTGTAAAATGTTCCTGGGTTATCGTCCTAGTTACTGGTTATCATTCTAGTTACCCGGCTGCCGTCATATGTTCTCCCGGTGGTATTACTGCATTGACAAACCCTGAACGTTCCTTTCCAATTAAATTTTTTCATGTAAGATTATTATTACTGATTTTTCGAAAATGAAAATAGTATGTATTTTACCACTCTTGTATATTATCATTGTATAATCATTATTTGTTAGTGTTTTATTTGTCGTTGGATTTATATTGCGTTCGACCAGTTGTATTTGCGGGGTGGATGAGCCACTGCTCTTGGGTCCTGACTCTGAACTCATAATTTACTGGTGTATAGGTTGCAGAACCCGTTGGGCTCTGTCAGATCTACATTTAAAGCTGCGTATACTGTAGATTTCAGTTGGCAACACATTACCTTGTTTATCATCAGTGGCTGCATGATGCTATCAGTTTTCGGAGGCGGCGGCTGCGTATGAAGTGCGCACTCCAGTTAGATCTGAGGGGAGGCGAGCATGAGGGGATAGATGCGTGTGAGGGATAGGTAGAGAGGAAGGGGAAGATGTGGCGCTGCGTCAGGGAGAGTTGGCGTCGTCAATATGCGTCAGCTTCAACGTCAGCAGTGCCGTGAGGTTGACGCGTGGGAGGAGATTTGGACGATGTAACAGCATGTCAAGTGTCACGTGGGATTAGGACATATATAAATTCCTATGGTGGCACCCAACTTGTCAAGAGTAGATGTTTGCCAGCGAGTCTGTCTGTCTGTCTCTCTCTCTCTCTCTCTCTCTCTCTCTCTCTCTCTCTCTCTCTCTCTCTCTCTCTCTCTCTCTCTCTCTCTCTCTCTCTCTCTCTCCACAGGTAGTAACAGAAGCATACACGTCTATAACTCGTGCTAGCTGGCTGTGAACTTTCCCCTCACGAGGTAAAGTATTACCTTACAGCTTTCTATGGAACACTACCCACCAATCAGATTGACTCCCAGGTCACCCAATTACTGCTGGGTGAACAGGTGCGAACAGTTATGGATTGGTTCCCAGTCGTTCCTCCCTGGGTCTTGTAGCGGGCCGAGTATGTCGTGTGTGTATTTACTTTTTGTATATGCAGAATTGAGCTATTAGCTCTTGGACCCCGGCTTTCTATTCAATTTATTTTCCTCTATTATTCTTTTACAAATATTTCTCTCTAACACGCGCACGCACACATCATCAGGAAGCAGCCCGTAACAGTGTCTAACTCCTAGGTAACCTATTTATAGCTAGGTGAACAGGCGCACCAGGGTGAAAGAAACTATGTTCATTTGTTTCCGCCGGAATCGAACCCAGGACATTAGACTACGAACCTCAAGTGCCATCCACTCAGCCGCGAGACCCCTGCCCGTGCGTGTGCGCGCGGCATGTGTGTGTGTTGTGTGTACAATTTGTATATCAAACTACTAGGCCAGCTACTTTTTGTTTTTTTTGTATTAAATAATATACAGCTTTTGTTGTTGTTTAAGATTCGCTACTTGGAACAAAAAATCCCAAGTAGCACGGGCTATGGCGAGCCCGTAGTTAATGTACAGCTACTGACCAATCCTAGCTACATTCCCCCCCCAGAAACTTTAACTCCAGCTACCTATTTACTGCTAGGTGAACAGAGGCAAGATTTACGGTATATAGAATAATTACCGCCGTAATATACGTTCTTATATACCGCCTAACAGCGGCAATCCGCACTTTTTCGTGTCGTTCTTAGTTCGTGGCACGACACCCTTTCCCCAGCCTCAAGAGCAGAGACATTAATAACTCTTTCGCTGTTTGATGGGTCAGTAACGCGAGCTNTACGAAACTGCGAATTTGTTCCCGGCTTGGGCTACTCGTTAATGAAGAGGTTGTGTGCTAGGCTAGGAACGTGGAGTATTCGCCTCCAGGCGGTGGAGTCTTATGCCAGTTGGTCGGAGAACTCTCCAAAGTTTCGAATGCACGTTTTGAAACTTGGTTAACTGACCTTTCTCTGGCTATATTCCAAAACAAGTGAAGATTTCCCCTTCTTCTTCTTCTCGCCTCTATTTTCAACAAGAAATTGAAATCATGATAACATTTGTGGGATAAAATATACAGACTGTAGAGTTCATCAGCCCAACCTCTTATTTACTTGTTGGTGTTGTTGTTAAAGATTCGCTACCTCAGTGCAGGAACACAAAGTCTCAAGCAGCACGGGCTATGGTGAGCCCGTATTTATTTAGTTAATACTTATAGTAACGATGTGTACCATTGTACACATGATGTAATGGGCAATTAGAAAGTAGAATTTGATACTATTGTGTTTGGACAAACTGGGAAACGTTTTGTATTTGTTGATAACAAAATTTAACTTAGCGTGAATTAGGACTATGATAGCTATCTGAGGCCTAATATGGTACATATACGTGCTATATTAGGCCTAGGAATATTTAAGTTTAGAAGAAATCCACAGGGGCCGTGACGAGGATTCGAACTTACGTCCGAGAGCATCCCAGACGCTGCCTTAATCGACTGAGCTACGACATGGTCAAAAGAGTTGAAACCAGAAGTTCTACTGATCTTACTTGGATCCTGCAGCCTCTCCGAGACAGCAGGATCTAGGATTAAGGCAGCGGCTGGGATGCTCTCGGACGTAGGTTCGAATCCTCGTCACGGCCCTTGTGGCTTTGTTCATTTGATGCATCCCGCTGTTGTGATTTCTGTGTGAAATTTGAGTTTAGGGTTTAGCTTTATTTTTCTGGACTGTAAAGTGAATAGTTACAAGTTCTACTATCTAATTGTCCACTAAGTCAATTTATGTACGATGGTCCACATAGGGACAAAAAAGTACTAGCTAAAGAGGAGGAATGGGTTGATTTAATTGTACTATTTAAAAAAAATTATTTAATGTTGTGGTTTTTATGTTACAATTATGCTTTATGTTATGCAATATATATATATATAAATATATATATATATATATATATATATATATATATATATATATATATATATATATATATATATATATATATATATATATACTCACTCCTCACTGTGAGGAGTGAGTGAAGCATGAGTGCCGACGGGTCCCTCACCGACATCCTCATTCCTCATTCCGGGTATTTAGTCTACATATATAATTATCGTACTATCAAACTGACCTTCCTTCCCCATCAATGAACCGTTGCTATTAATAATGATAATGACCTGTGTTGATCTGTTCGTTCTATGAACAGATTCATGGAATCTGTTCATTCCATGAATCTGTTCGCCTGGCGTTCCAAAAACGGACCGGTGTTTCACGCGTCCGTTCTAGGAACGGCCTGGCTTTCCGGTATCGTGTACTATACACCCGTTTCCAGAATAGGGCTTTTTGAGTGTATTAGATATATTTTTGTAATATTTTATATTCCCTAACGTTCTCGAGATGTCGGCTACTGTTTGTTTGGTAGAAAGGCGGTCGACAGCTCCTGTTTTGTCTGGTAGAAAGGTGGTCGACCCCATGGTCTAAGATAACAGGTCAGTGCGCTTTCTGGCGCGCGCGCACTTCCCCTTCTCCCACCCATGTTTACGTAAACATTAGACGGCCTTTTTTATTCTTTTAACAAGGCCGCCAGCAAGTTCCGAAAGGCTCGGTTTTGACCGATAATTAATACCAAGAACGGATAGCAGAGTTTGGGGAGTAGAAGAACTCCCAGAACCCCATCAAGCAGGTGACCCTTAGAGCATCTTGGCCTACATGTATGACCTTTAGAGCATCTTGTCCTCCATGTATGACCTTTAGAGCATCTTGTCCTCCATGTATGACCTGTAGAGCATCTTGTCCTCCATGTATGGCCCTTAGAGCACCTTGGGGAAAAGATGCTCTGACATCACGAAGAGCCTTAAGGGATTATAATTAGTTGCCGAGGTACAGGTGAACATAAATGCAATCTTCTCACGTGATTATATCTGGATGCGGTGTCTTGATGACTTACGAGAACATGTATTGAGTACCGTGGATGGTGCATCTCCGGGTAGTGTACCTCGCATACCTGAAGCATACCTGGAGAGGGTTCTGGGAGTTCTTCCACTCCCCGAGCCCGGCCTGAGGCCAGGCTTGACTTGTGAGAGCTTGGTCCAGCAGGCTGTTGCTTGGAGCGGCCCGCAGGCCCACATATCCACTACAGCCTGAGTTGGTCCGGCACTTCTTGTAAGAACTTATCCAAGTGCCTCTTGAAGACATCCACCTCCTTCGTTACAGCAATATTTCTGTTGTTTTGCTGAAAGGGTGCTGCTCAGCTGTGGACCTCTGATGTTCAGTCAGTGTTCTCTGATTGTGCCTATGGCACCTCTACTCTTCATTGGTTAAATTCTGTATTTCCTTCCGTATCTTTCATTCCCGGTCCAAATTTGGGACCTGGCCTTCAAGTACCATCCGTGTATACTACACAAGTTGGACCTTGTGTGCACACTTGGAGCACACACAAGGTGGACCTTGTGTGCACACTTGGAGCACACACAAGTTGGACCTTGTGTGCACACTTGGAGCACACAAGGTGGACCTTGTGTGCACACTTGGAGCACACAAGGTGGACCTTGTGTGCACACTTGGAGCACACAAGGTGGTCCTTGTGTGCACACTTGGAGCACACAAGGTGGACCTTGTGTGCACACTTGGAGCACACAAGGTGGACCTTGTGTGCACACTTGGAGCACACACAAGGTGGACCTTGTGTGCTCCAACTCAGGGTACACACACAGTAATCACAATAGCGTGATATTGGTAATTGGTAATAGCGTGATCAGGGTACTGTACCATAGGTGGTCCTTCCTTCCTCAGCGCACTATCAATCATGGTACAAAATCACATGGTTATCTTGTGCCTATCGGGCAGTGCACCTTACACGTCTGTGTCCACCTGTCCAAGAATTCTCCAGGTTAATTTGACTGGCCGATAATGGATACTCTTAACTGATAGGTCGAAAGAGATCATTAAAAGGAAGGAGAGACGTAACACAACCTCAGATAAAACACAACAGTACATTACCGGTCTTTATTGTTATAATGTTCGACAGGAACTTCTCCACGGCGCAGAAAGCGTAAGAGAGAGAGTCCTGAAAAGCATTATTTGATAGTAATGTGACCCCTATCGACACCATCCAGAAGACTGAATTAATAATACACTTCTAAGAGCAAGAAGACTGCCAAATTGTTCATGAAGAACTGACACCAAACAAAACTCCCTTGAAGGAGACGAATGTCGTCTATGCCTTCACATGTTCACCTGGAAAATGTCAGCCCCAGAGATGTCAATATATAGGCAGGACAAGAACCCTTTCAAGACGTCTAACAGTGCACAAGCAACAAGGCCCTATCAAGGAACCTTAATCTCTACACATAACCAGACCATCACCAGAGATACCATGACAAACACCACCAAAATAATCATCACATACAACAACAGCAGAAGATTGGACGATGGCGAGGCAGTATACATCTAACAAGTCAAGCCATCTATCAACAGTCAACTAACACCAAACTAACAACAAACCAAGCCATCAATCAACAGTCAACTAACAACAAACCAAGCCATCAATCAACAGTCAACTAACACCAAACTAACAACAAACAAAGCCATCAATCAACAGTCAACTAACAACAAACCAAGCCATCAATCAACAGTCAACTAACAACAAACTAACAACAAACCAAGCCATCAATCAACAGTCAACTAAAGCCAAGGTAACAACACCGCTCAAGTTAAGCCAAGCTGGGTGCAGGGAGTGAAAACAAAACAGCCCATATAATTACAACTGTGTGTCAAATCACAGAAAGAACAGACAACATAAAAACTCTGGGAGTGAACATGTGGGAAGACGTTACCTTAAAAGATCACAATAAAGTAGCTGTCATACCTGCAAGAAAAATGACAGGCTGGAAACAAGAAACTTTTACACAAGAGAAATGCCAGACCAATTACGGTACTTTTTAAAACACTAGAGCTTTCTTGGGTTTAATATTGTTGCATGCTCACAGCCCTGTCCAAAGCTGCATAAATTGTTGAGTTGGAGAATATGCAGAGATATTTTAAGGCCTGAATCCACTTAGCAAAACATTTAAATTATTGGTAACGTTTAAAACGTCTTAATTTGTATTCACCAGTGCGTAGGCGAGAGAGAGATACAAAGTAATTTATATTTGGAAAATATCAAAGGGATTGGTTGTAATCTGCACATATAAATAACTACGCATGAGAGCAGGAGGCAGAGGTCGACGCTGCCCCCAGGCCGGGCTCAGGGAGTAAAAGAACTCCCGGAAAACTCTCCACGTATTTACGACAGGAAGTGCAAAATAGCCCTATTGAAAAGCAGAGGTGCAAGAGGTACGCTTAGAGAGAGAATTTTATCAACATTAAAGGACCAGGGGCCAGATTCACAAAGCAGTTACGCAAGCACTGACATCTTTTTTTTTCAATCTTTGGCGGCTTGTTTACAATTATTAAACAGTTAATGAGCTCCGAAGCACCAGGAAGCTGTTTATAACAATAACAACAGTTGATTGGGTAACTGCTGTCGTGAATCTGACCCAAGGCTTTTGACCAATCCACTATATACAACTAGCGACACTCTATGGTCGTCACAGAGAGGTAGATAAATCCCTTTCCAGGATTACCTGATGCAACGCCTCTTTTGACAATT